>WURV02175978.1:0-13813 GCA_011762755.2 Epimenia babai
CCCGCTCCCGCTCCCAACAAATTTAGAACTCGCCCGAATTTCAAAACGGATCCGATTTTCATGAAGGACGGCGGCGGAAGCGGGAGCCGGAAAAATCGGATAATGTAAATGCACTATAACCGAATTAACAATCTCTTGATTATAAACAGTAAAATCAAGTATAAAGTAAAAGCAGTAGCATAAAGAAATTAGAAACGATACATAACTAGCTTCCTCCTGATCCCGAATGCATTCTACCTTTCATTTTAGGCAATACAAAAGTTACGTATGTGGATATATGTATAAAAATAAACAGTGCCTTCCTCAAAACATCTTCTGGTGCTCCTAATATTGAAAATAATAATAAAATAAAAGGTTTGAAATGATACGGACGACATTGGTATGGTATGACATAGGGCACGCCCTTCTCAGGCCAATGACGATCGACTGCATGACACGATGAAGACTGGATGCATTGAGTAGATGCATCATTTTGCCTCTACCTTCACATTATCAAATATGAAACAAGGGCAATAACATTGAAACGCTAACGGCAAACTATGCGGAGAGGTCTGTAATGAAAATTAATGACATCATTTGTGTTAAGCCCTTTTGCGTTTCACTATTAAACTTCTCCACCATAATGACAATAATGACGACGGATACGTAGCTGGACAGAAATGCACAGAAAAAACACATACCTCTGGTGGTCCCCATGAGAGGTATAGGTTTTTTCTGGGTATTTCCAACTATTCAGAGAACCACATTGGCTACCCCTATTAACAGCACGATCTCAAGACCGGTGAGTGATAATCCAGGTTTTTTTGTATGATCTTTGAATATTGCAAGTGTACTGTGTGAAAATTTTATCCAACCTCGCGAGGCAATTATATTGGTTGTGATTTAACACTAATAATTACCAGAAAAATGTCATTTCTAAAACATTTCTCACTCTATTCACCCGATCAGATGATATCACCTGGGACGTTTGTCAAGTATAATTTTCCCCCTGCTTTTCGTCGTCGTAACTGGAACAAAGTAAGCTCACAATGGCTTACCTCCAAATGGATTTTACCTTTTAATTTAGGCAACAAAATAGCCGCCAATGTAGCTATTTGTTCTAAATAATAAACAGTACTTCACTGTAAATGTCTCTCAGTCATAATTATTAATAATATCCCAATAAAATGATGACACAAAGTCTAAAAACAAACTCCCGATTTGGTACGATATTAGGCACATCATCTTAAAGAAAATTGAAATATAGCGAAATATTTTCGTAGAAAACTATGAAATGTCAAGGGAGATAAATGTTTAAAAATCACAGGTGGTAATCGTGAAACCATTTGGAGGCATCTGAAACCAAAATTAATTACGGAACTTCTGTTTGCACTTTTAGGCTTCAATATTGAATGTTCTTCGAATTTTTTAACTAAAAACTAAAGATATATCCATAGTATTGACGAGTGGAAGCACATCAAGTAGAAGTCAAGCCAAGTTGTTTGATGCGTGATATCAAAATGATGAAACTATATTGCGTGATTTTCAATCTATCGAGACTTCTGGACGGGTAGCGACTCAAAAATTTTAAATTAAAATGTCGTTTTTGACATATTTTTCGGTTTATTCAATCAACTTCGTGACGTCAGCTGTGACGTTGGCTGAGTTTTTTTAGTTCTTTGTTTTTTTTGTCATGCGAGGTACGAAGGAAGCCACTCGCAATAACAAAAATGAAATTACTCATTCATCGACAGCGAGTTATAAATTCTCTCGTTATAATATCAGTCTTGGCCAAATTTTCGTTTTGATATTACCATTTAGTACACAGAACGTAGTCAATCAATAGGTAGTAAGAACATACCTATCACACCATAGACAATGGTATTAATCTTGCCTTTATGTATCGTAAAATGTGAGCAAGAAGCAGGAGTCAGCGAACTCAAAACTCGATGACGTCCGGTGAAAGGCAAGTTGGGAATGATTGCACCGAATGACTTCCAGCGAACCCTGTTTACTAATACCACTAGCCATACCCTCCCTCTATCATTTCGGACAAATAAAAAATAGATCATCGGACTGACACGCAAATTTGATATGCAAAGAAATTCACACGACTCACGATTACACGCTGTATAGCATAAAAATAAATTGATTACTTTGTAGAGGATCTCTTTATCCACTAAACATTTCGACACACTATAATACACATTGTGTAATAGGTTGTTGATATTGTCGTAAGACAGCGAAGGACAGGGAGATAATTAGATTCCGAAAGTGTTTCCCTTTAAGAATTGCATTGTTCCCCTTGCAGCTACCGACTGCAATTCATATTGGTGCTTCATCGTTATTGGTTTATCAGCATCCAGTTACGAAGTACGGTATAATGTATAGACATACATATTCATCACATGCATATCAACTAGATGTAACTTTGATATATAGAGAATTTCTGATATTGCAACGAATTGCTGGTTTTCTTTATCGATATCTACCTGAAAGAACCAGTACACACGGTTGTCAACCGCATCCATATTGATGTTTCATCTTTAACCGAAATTCCACTGATTTATACGAGACGAAAATATCAAGTAAGTTGAAAAATAAGTGAAATTACATCAAAATATCTTTACATTATCAGACTAAGCGAGACAAATCGATAAAGTGTTTCCCAAAAGATGGATTGTGATCGAATATCACGCCTAGATTACCTGCTTGTGATGACATAGAGACTACACTAATGCCACTGGACTGTTCTCTCAGTACCTTTACGCTGTATTATTAAGACTCGAGTCTTTCACTTGGGCAGTTTGGAATCATCCATATCTTGATCTCATTTAGAGGAGTACAGCTTGTATTTAGAATGGCTGTCAAATTGTCAATATCACATCGCACAAATATTTGACCGTCATACAGATGATAATTAACATCATAGCGTTTGGTAATGTCACTTGAAGGTTCGTTAGGATGTACAGAGAAAGGGGCCCAGAATCGATCGTTGGGGAACTCCACAACGAAGGACATGACTTCGATTACACGAATTCGAACGATTAAAAAGTTAAGTATATTAGATTTCTCAAGCAAAAATTTTATTGTCTAGGTTAATATCTACTAACTGAAAATACGATCACAGATTGTAGGTCCGTGTTTCTACGAGAAAACAACACGCGTGTAGATTATATGAGGGTATCTTGGATCATTGCACTTGCTAAGTTCTTTATTTAGAAGAGTTTTGCAAAAAGTCCATCTGATTAAAATATTCTACGATAAAAACTCTGTTTACACATAGAACTCTAAAATAGAAACACAATTATTGAGAAACGTGCAGTTATATGGATACAAAATACATGTTACGGCCAATAAGCGAAATCAGTGATTAGATTAATGCCTAAAGATTTCAGGCATTTCATGTAATGCCTGATATATAGGTGCGTTTGTGACGCTTATTGCCTGAGTGATTTAGCCAGGCTTTCAGTCATTGGGTGAAATATTTTTTTTAATTTGATAAAGTATGGAGACTACAGACTGTTGTTTTGTTATTGTTCGGGTTTGTTCGATCGTCTAGCAGACTCTGTTTTTTAATGAAATATTTCGAAATTAGATAATCTTTGATAAATTATGATACGAGAAACGTTTATAAAGTGAAAAATCATGTAATATCAGTTTTCCGAAAAGTTGGCCCAAGTGGTACACTGGTTAGAAGCGATGCCTTTCATGGGAGAGGTTGCCAGTTCGAATCAGCACAAACCAAGCCTTTTTCCCGCGCTTTCCACGATAGGAAATGGGCAAGATTTTCGTGCTTGAATATTGAGAAAGATTTGTCGTTTATTAAAAAAATATCGTAGGTAACTTATGGTAAATATCTTAGTGTAACAGGGCGATATTGTACGTGCGACTGGCATTTAATTAACTAGCACCAAAAAACCTCGCCTTTTCCCTTTTCTTTCCCATTACCCTTCAACATGTGTAAATAACATCTTCAAATGTTCTGCCATTCTTAAATCTATTTATAACGACGTATCTCGCCTGTCTCTCCGGGCACGATTCACATCACTAAAAATGATAAAAATGTCGATCCCGTATCACAAAATGTATAACTAAATGTAACATTTTCGATTCAGATTTTACGAATTTTAATTCCAGTTAGTTCGAAAGAATTGTTCCTATTTTTGTAAAATAACTGTATGAATGAACGATTACAAGGTATGTAATATTTTCACAAAAAGTCATTGTTTTAGAGATCACGCGATCCCTCGATTCAAACATTTTTCAATGCGATATTTCTTTCATGGCAGACAACTCATAACAGTGAGATGCGATCTGAAACTTATTGCGCGATGTTTTCTAAAAATGTATTTAATACGCGGCGATAGTCGTCCTCGTGAAATCTAAAATGTAGCACGTGACCGCTGTCATGCCAACACTTTTCGGTAACTGACACTCCCATTCGACGCCAATTATCGATGGTTTTACCGATGACGTCACAGTCAGTGATCGGATCTTTGGTAGAATACAACATAAGTGACGGAAGTCGTAATTCGTTTCGGATAAACTGATCTTGTGCTGCCAAATAATGCCTAGTGATGCTGGTTTTGAAGGTGGCTAGATAAAGATGTAGTACGGATTCAAATATCTTTTGAAGTACATAATTCTTGAGAAGAATTCTTGCAAATCCTCTGGGTATTCCCTGCATGTCGACGGGACTATCGAAGATTTGCGCACAAATTCGGCTTTTAGCGGAGGGAAAAAAGTCTTGGTGTAACTTCACTAGCATTTCCCCGTAAATGTAGCCACCAACTGAAAATCCGTGTATGATCACTGGTTTATCAGACTGGTGGCCTTCGATGTATTGCAGCATCTTGCCAGCGACGTCTTTGGCGCGTTTGGGTAAAAGAATTTGGGTCGGTCTGACCTGTACGCTGAGCACGTCGAAACCTCTGTCCAAATAGATATCAGCGAATTTGTGGAGATGTTTCGGCTTGACCATCATCCATCCTATGAGAATGACTAGCGGCCCATGTTTACGGTCGCTGGTGATAGGATTGGGGCTTCGAATCTCGAGGTTCCTATCGATGATTCGCGAGTGAATTGTTTTCTGGGATAGATATCGATGAAAAATTTTGTTCACATCGACCTGAAAACATAGATAAGATATGGTTAAAGAGGCGAGAAAGAGTTCAAACGCTATATATTGCATTTGGGAATGTATTGAAAGGTTAGCTCCCTGCACTAAAGTCAAATAGTTACACGTTCAAGACACTAACTATAGGTCATATACTATTACGCGCTAAAAACATTCGACAAGCCCCATCCACGCTTCAAGGATGAATGGCAGTGAATGGAGACAGATGACCAGATATAATAGAAAATATACCAAGCAGGCTAACTCGTTGCTAAACATTTATAAGGTAGCCTTTAGGCGAATGAATAGAAACCAAAATGAGATTAGTCTTTTGAAACTCGATTTGAGATGAACTCTCTTTCGCGCGTTTGTATCTGCCCGTATCAACAACTGCAACTCCCTTCTGACTAACTTTCCAGTCTGTGACATTCAACTACTCCAGAAGCTCCAAAACAGTGCAGCTCGACTTCTCACTTACACTCGTCGCTCTATATCACTTCCGCCCTGATCTCCCTTCATAGGCTTCCTGTGCAACAGCGCATACAGTTTAAAATACTTGTTCTTACCTACAAATGTCTTGATCTCACTGCACCAAAGTATCTGAGCGATCTCACAGTCATCCATAAGTCCGCCAGAAACACAAGGCAGTCAAAAACAGTCAATCTAGTTGTCCTTTTACCTTTAACTCATTAATGCTCTCCCTCTTGACATCAAAACATCTCCCACTCTCAACATCTTCAAGTGAAAACTCAAAACTCTCCTCTTCACCCGTGTTTACACATAGACTTACTGCATAGTTCATTAGGTTTTCTTAGTTCACATTGTGTTACATATTTACATTTAATTTTTTATAATTCAAAGTAGTAACCAACGTAAGTATGTATATATTTTACAAGTTATACAAGTGTAAAAGCACCACTAGGCATCGCAGTACTTCCCAAATTGCACATAGCCTCATTAGTTTATGTTTTTTCATGTAACATTGGAACATGTCGTCGACATCGTCTTGCATTATTGACCAAAAGGATAATTCGGCACTCTAAATAAAGCTGCTTTATTATTATAACAGGATTAGTATTTTAGTCTTTAGTCTTTCATTTTGAACAGTCCACCAATATTGAGCTTATGTTAGGTAAGTGCTCCGAGAATTTCGTAAGGTACCCTAAATATTTGTTAACCGACGTGAGTCTACGAAGAGTGACGATGCGGGTCTGTGGAAACAAACTCTGGTCAGGAGGTGTGTAAACGCAGCGTTTTACACTTCTTTATTCGAGATTGTTCGAGTTAATACGATGGAAGTACTGCGACATAAAAAACGTAAATATTCATTAACGCCTTAAATTAACCAGGGGGTGCCTGAAATATGCTGGTGCATTAATTTTATTACGTAATATAACAAGCAAGTTTTCGAAATCCTAGAAATGTTACTCCACTTGCGATGCCAGCTCGAATAAGTCGAATTCTTAAATTATGATGCCTAAGGGGAGTAATATCCGTGACAAGGAGCATCGCATGACTATAAAATTGCAGGTCGTGCGACATCGCGACCTCTATAAAAACTGTAACAAAATGTACTTACATGATAATTTATGTGATGATGTATTAAATTCACGCTTGTGGCCAGACGCAACATTACTATTGATTCGATGTAATCTCTGGTCGTTACGGTTCTAACGATACACGGCTGGTGTACATTGTACTGAATAGGAGCAGCTATGAAACAGACGAGCGGTGGATGTATTATCAATTTAGGTCGCTGTGACCGTATATATATCGCGTGATTACGTCGTTTTCTAATTGGTCATCTGACTACAAAGATAAACAGCGCGAAATCGTGAATTACTTTGCCTGAAAAGTTATTTTATAAATAGAACGAACCGGAACCCGACTTCTCATCTGACACTGCCCCAGATTTACTATCGTTTGAACTATGCATGAACCGTTAATTTTTCATGTAGATTGCTTCGTGTGTATTTTTAAGTGCGCCACTGCTAAAATTACCCTACGAAGTATAGCTAAATTGTAAAGAAAGAGGAAAAGTATGTATTGAAGCAATGGGCAAAGTGAATCAATGCTTTTTGAATGAGAAAAACCCTGAATTTGACCACAATAAAAAACAAATATTGCAAATGTTCCGTGTAAAAATCATTAAAGGCAGAATCCACACTCAAAAAGACAAACAGGTGCACGCAAATATATATCACTTTAGATTTCCTATATATTTAGTTATGAAAATATGACTACCATGTAGAAACACTTTATTTTGTAGATTTTGTGTTCAGCACCGGTCTATATCCTACTATGACTCGCTCTACAAGAGTCATTTCCACTTCTGCTATCTTAGATATTATAAATTATTTTTATCAATTAAATTTCTAAAATTATACACAGAGGTAGGTATAATTATTAATCAACTGTATAACGTATTATGTATCAGTGTTTATAAACTGTAATTATTTTCACTACAAGATTGCGTAAGTTGAATACCCACATTCAAACTTTGAAATGATCGCGAGATCAGAACTGGGGTCTAACGGTTTATGGAGTGGTTGTCGGTGACATTGTCAGCTAGACGATTTATGTTGTGAATAGTTGATGGTATTTTATATATATATAACATTTGTGTAGGAGATTTATCGTGATTATATCAGTATAGTACCCACCGTTTGGAAAATAGCAAATATATCTCGTGTATATGAAAAAGGTAACAGGGAAGACCCAGAATATTATAGACTTATCTCATTAATATCTGAAATATGAAAAAATTTGGAACGCATCGTATACCACCTTGTAATACAACACTTTGATAAACACAAAATATGGTGGAACACCAACATGGATTCAGAAACATTAGAAACTGTGAAACCCAACTCCTCTCCACATGCGAACACGTAGTACATACTCTTGACGAAAGCACACAAAAAGAGGCAATTATACTTGATTTCACGAAAGCATTTGACACTGTGCCACACAGACGACTCCGAATCAATCTTGGGGGAAAATGGCACAAGTAAAACTCTAAATTTGATCAAATCATGGTTGGTAGATAGGACCGAGTGTGTCACTGTGAATTGATCAAAATCTGAAAAAGTTAGTCAAGTCTGGCGTTCCTCAAGAGACTGTCCTGGGACCGCTAATGTTTCTACTGCACATCAATGACATCTGCTGTAATCCCAATTATGATTTAAAATATTTCGCCGACGACAGTCCCCCATGTAGAAAAGTAAAGCTCAAAGGGATATAGACGTACCACGAGAAGATCTAAAAAAAGTTTAGTAATTGGTTGAATCTTGGCATGTCTTATCACAGTAAAAATATCACACACTTACATTCTAACATGCAAATAAACAAAAGCTTTACGGCCAGGACACTTGAAAGTGAAATTCTTGCAAAAGTTGACCACCATCCACACTTGGGAGTAGAACTAGATATCCGCTTTCATTGTGATCACCACATAAAAGATATAACAAATATGGCATCAAAATCTCGAAGTTTTATCAAATCTTTCTCATTTCCTATCGTGGAAGGCGCGGGAAAAAATCCCTGGTTTGTGCTGATTCGAACTGGCAGCCTCCTGCAGGAAAAGCAACGCTTCTAACCACTGCCTCACTGGCGCAAACCTTATCCGCACTGAGCATTCAGGAGGGTAAGGACGCTTCTCCGGATATTAAGTGCTAAATCTTTGATATGGGCACCCTACTCCATTGCTCGTGTAGTGCCGCCTCTAATTCGTCAGAATCATGCACTGGTGGATCTCTCCTGTTGACTTGTCGACCAATCATATTCCACGTGTGCTCAATGTGATTGAGATCGGGACTTCTTGTTGGCCATGGTAGAGTGGTGATGGGGTTGTCCCGAAGAATTTCAATAACTCCACGAGATCTATGGGGTCTTGCATTGTCATCCATATGACTGGAAATGAGTTTAAGGTCATCGAAATGTGACATCACTAAGGTCATGAGGATTTCGTTGCTGTATCTTTTGCCAGTTAGGTGTCCTCGAATTGTCTGAACGTCTAACTTACAGTCATAAAACACGCAACCCAAATCATTTTGGACCCTCCGTCAAACGAAAACGCGTCGCTGATGTTCTTTTGGGCAAAAGCTGCACCGCTTTGCGTCCAAACTCGAATTCCACTGTCCTATGCATGCAGAAGAAAGCGACTCTCCTCTGAGAAGTTAACCGTGCTCCATGTCCGCAGGTCCCGGTATCGCCAGAGCGTACATCATTCCCTTCTCACCTATTTGTGGATGTATATGCTTTAGTGGAATCCTTCGTACTGGTCATCTTACCCGATAACCGAGATTCCACAGCCGATTGCGTACAGTTCGTGTAGTGATTGGACAGTGTACCCGGCACGTGGATCGTACGGCGTTACTCCTGGCAAAACGATGTCCTCGCACGAGTCTTCCGAGCGTCTGTCATCGCGCTCATTAGGTTTCTTGTCTTTATACTTGGCGATCATAGCCCAACTCACGACTGATCGCACGGTTAGACATGCCAGTGTCCTTCATCCCTATAAGTCGCCATATTTGTCCTATCGATATTTTTCTGCGTGCCAGAGCAGTTAATACACACTCTAGAATGAATGTGGTGTGAGAAAAAAGAAATGCGTTGAGGTTTTTATGCATAGAGCAAAACTGACTTGAAAGAATGCAAACTGACATTTTGACAGCTTTTATCATGTCCAGTCATGGTACTGTTGTTAGCTTATAATATGTTAAGTAGGCTTCACAATTCATGGCCGATAAGCATGCTTAGTAATGACTCATGCATATTAACACCTATATATGTCATACATTGTGAATTTATACACCCCGTGAAAAAATGTATAGGGCATGGCTTAACTTTTTCCTAAGGATGTATATATATATATATATATATATATATATATATATGAAGTCTTCTTCGCAGTTGACAATTCCACTCTGCTCTTTGCTGTCAAAACATGCGAACCGCTGACGATTTCAACCTTTACCGCTCCGACGTATCACCTCCCAGTGCTTTTGCAAATTTCACGCCACTCATGTGTAGTAATATCTAAGAACTCCGAATTTCAGTCGCCACTCCTTTCTGTCTTGCCCGAGTCGTAGCCAGTGCTTTCCAAAGTACACGAGAGGTTAGAGATACGAGATACCGTAACCCATTAATGTAAAACAACGGTTTATGCCCCATCATAGAATTGTTCTCTCACATCGGCAAGCCGTGGATAACCCCGTTGATTGGGTGATTATTGGTCGTTTACATATCTAGAATGATTAACACAACAAAGAATTAGCCCCAGTTATAAGTGGGAAAACACAATCGAAATCAGGGCAGACGTATACCACTCGGAATTTCTTCATAGAATTGCACCTCACAAAGTATACTCGATATACGAAAGCCTGTGTTAATCTATGTTACTCAAAAAAGTGTCACCTTGGCAATTATATTTCTATTTCACTATATATTAAAATTTTCTTGATATGGACAAAACAATCGTGAGCGAGAATATTTACATAAAGGGACCAACTCGCCATGCTAACATCTTGATTTTGATATAAACTCTTGTCATTTTTACCACAACATGTCGTTCATCACGAGGATCTTTGACGTTCTACAATAAAATGTTCCTCAAGCTGCCATGTCACTACCTTCTCGAATTCGGTGATTTCCGTTCCGTTCTGTTTTGTTCGTAACATCTGCTGTGTTATATCCATTAGAACCTATTTATACAGTACGCGAGGTTATTACTTGGTCGTCGCTGAATCCCCTCGTTTCTTTCGCTTTCGTTCTTGCCTTTATAACCCATCAGTGCAGGGTGGTATAGCACGATGAGCATAGATCCAGTATTTTAATTTACACCACCTATACATTAGGAAATTGTAGCTAATGAAAAAATATATGGAAAGCTTTTTGGCTATTTACAATTCTCTATCTTGTCGGTGACGGAAATATTTATTAATGTTTCACAGACGCTCTCTTCCCGGACGTGTAATGGTTACGAGAATATACCTTTGTTAAAGAGAATACTGTATATATTAGAAGGTATCTAGCCATGGTTCAGTTCAGAGATAGGCCTATTACCAAGGTAATCAATGTCTAGGCCATCTTTCTGGCCCTTTACAGTTGACATTCTTCCATTCATGCCACCAGTTCCGGAAGCCTACCGATAGTCTGCATAGTCACACACTCCATTAAGTCTCCGGGCCCCATAAGCAGAGAGGTTTAAGGCGCCTTTACGCGAGGTAAGTACTTGGTCATCTCTGAATTCACTCATTTTTTCCGCTTCCGTTCATGCCTATTTGACGCACTGGTTCAGGGCGAATGCGCTGTTATAGAGATTAACAACTGAGCAGACCAAAAACCGCCAAAACTCATAAACATAACCTGATAGTCTATATTACGCTGATATTTTTCTACGTACGATGAACATAGATTGAGAATTTAAATTTACTTTCCTTTTTTAAGGTGTAATTGTTTTTTAACACGAAAATATATCAGGTTACAAGCGATGGTTGGTTCAATCATGATGGTTTGTATTTTTATTATAAAACCGGTTGCGGGTATTATTTCGTGTAACGTTGCAGTCCATTTTTATTTGAAAACCTATCTTACATATAATGGATTGAGCGTCCTTCCGATTACGGACTCCATTGAAAGTGTTTAAATTTTAACGTTTCAATGCCACGACACACGTACAATTTGGAAATCTTGTTTGTATTCGATTTGAGTTAAATAATTCAAATTCCCCGAGATGATAGATTTTATGACAATATATGTTTGATTTAAATCTATTTTATGCAAATTTTCAATGTAATATAAGGTTACAGCATGTCTGTTTACAGTGATAGGCTATTAGTAAACTGTTGTCTCGACCGTATTGATGCATCACAAAGCTAACTTAAGTAGGAAGTGGTTAGCAGTGAAAACCAGTGACTCTGCGCGGACAGCTGACATCTGTCTTCAACGCGCCACTGGTTCCGAATTTTAGCAGACAGCATACATGATTATTATGTCGAACTCTCCGTTAAATCTGGGATACTCGATGAGTATTTACAATGGGATGTATGGCCAATGAGAAGCGGGAACGTATGCTCGCCGACGATAATATCAGACTAATAGAAAGCGAGAACATCTGCTCGGGGAACAAAATGACGCTTACCGATGGGATGACGAGCTAGCGATGAGGTTACCTCCACCACAGAGACCATCAAAAGAGAATCCGCAGCAAGGACCATACCAGAAGCAAGACATTACACAACGACTCTGGATGGGACAATCATAGCCCTGGAGACGGACGAGGTTTAGGGAGCTTTTCAGCCCGAAAACCCTGCTAGTATTACATTAGCTGAGCAGATGATCGATGCAGGGTCAATGGTACGAATGAAAGCACCACGCTCCACGTCTTCCGAATGGTGTACTTTAGGTACACTACAATATATAGCTTCACATATTGCGTATCATTCAAACATAATTTGAGATAATTCCTCTCACCCTTCCGGACAAATATATCGAATAACGTAATGTTATCTCTATACCTCATCTCAGAGGATAAGGGACTTTGTGCGTAGTTTTCTTTTAGTGTATTAGTCCAGTTAGTTGAGTTAGTAAAATTAGTCGAGTTAGTCTTATTGCAATCCTCTATAAATAATTATATATGTTTTAGTATCGAAACATAAAAGTTCACAGAAGCACGACGTGGAGACAGGATTATAATCGCAATACTTCTATGGGATACGTTTCACATTGACCCCAATCGACTGCTCCTACGTTATCGTGTATAGAATGAACATAGATTAGATTTTCAAGGTACATTCTCGTATCTGATAACGTATCGCTATCAAATGAATTATTATGATATTTACTGTGGTTGTTTCAATCCAATAATTAGTGATTATTCAATCTAATTTTGTCTGAAACTTCCATCGCTCCATTATGTTCACTCTCGAGCTTCAGGTGTGTAATTTAAATTTATCCACATCCAACTTGTCATTCAATTTGTGCAAGATGAATCGATTTCTTGGTCGCTTATAATCTTATTTGAGGGTGAGTGTATCTTTTCACTCCAACAGCGGTATAACTTATAAACTACATTAGCAGCGCCTGTGCAAGATCTAATGCGATGCTGTTTCCAGATGGGAGATAAACTAAATACCAACACCGTGCAGACAAAAACTGAAACATTGTTTCTTTTATGTTTCAAAATGTACACACTTTACAATTGGTCCAATATTATACTTATTGTACACATTATCGGCATGGACTTTGTAATTAACATAACATATTCGATAAAGAATTATAGATAAAGCAACGAGATTATATATTTCCAGTCCCTTTTCGACTGCATTATAACCTGTGGGAGTCGACATATCTAAGTAATGGTACTGTTAGTGATTCTCGATTCCCGATGAACGGCTGATGTGAGAGTTGCAGTAACAAGTGAGGAAACCGTCGATTCGGTTTTCTCGGTAGCGCCAGACTCCTTTACCTTCCGAACCTCATAAAGCGCTTCTCAGTGCTTGCTCCACGCCCGAACCGCATGAAACGTTTATCGTGTGAGTTCGCTTGTCGTCCAAAGCGCATGAACCTTTTTTCGGCTTCGGGTGTGCGTCCAAAACGCATGAAACGCTTGTCGACGCCTGGTGCGCGTCCAAAACGCATGAAACGCTTGTCAACGTCTGGTGCGCGTCCAAAACGCATGAACCTTTTCTCTGCGTCCACAGCGTCCCCAGA
>WURV02175989.1:0-13811 GCA_011762755.2 Epimenia babai
ACAAATGGAACACATAACTATGGTAAATGATTTTTCATGGACGGTTATGTCGAAATACGTTTATCTCGATTATTCAAGGCCAATCCGAGTGAATTCGAGATAAGTGGGTAGGCCTGTATTGGCACCAGCTCATTGTCATATATGTAGCGATTGTATTTGCATTGAATACACTACTCCCGTTTCAGAATGGAAGCTCGGTTGATGTCGCTGTTTCAGTACTCACATACTTCACACAATTTCAAATATTTGCGCAACTCGGCAATTGGGGGTTTACAAGTCTTCGGGGGAGGCAACTCTACAACAGGTAGCCTCTTACAAATTTAAATTCTCAGTGCATATCAATGATAATGGCCACAAAAAATTTCACCGCTACTTATTTATGGCTAAGTTGAGCAATGGGGATAAAATATCTATCCCACGGATACAACGGAAAAATACAATTGGTGAAACGTGGCATTTGAACGGACCTTTTAGTTCTTGGGTCGTCGTTCTAACAGCTGAGCTACCTCATATAATATTTCCCGGTTATATTTCTAGACAAGCTGAACGGCCTTATAATGATAAAAAATCTTACACTATTAACTTTGACGAAATACTGGTAATGTTTCGGTAGAGGTGACCTGCAATCATTAATAGCAGGTAACTTGAGAAATGAGTACGATTTTGATGCATGAAGCATTGATAAAGATTTGTATTCCAGTCAGTTATTGTAAATTTCTGCGGCATCTGATGAAGTAATCGATCAATATCGTTAGTACGACTGAGATTCAGTGAAAAAACGTCTCCGCATGTTCAAATTAATCTGATACAGTGAAAAATTAAATGAAAAATTCAAATTATCTATTTTTTCTATTATAGTGTGAGTTAATTTCAAGTTTCTAGATTCATAATTACGTATATACACTGAACTAACATTGTATTACGCATTTTTTGGCAATGTGACCGTTGCTGAAAATTTATGTTTGGCTTCTTAATTTCATATTGTCATAATTCTTAGCTCGTATGTATTCTATAATAGATTCTCTTAGTCTACTATTTTACTCAAATTTATGTTTGGCTTCTTCTTAATTTCATATTGTCATAATTCTCAGCTCGTATGTATTCTATAATAGATTCTCTTAGCCTACTATTTTACTCAAATTTATTATTTCTAAGACACATATTGGTTATGAATAAGTTAGCCATTAGAAAACACTCGGAGAGCGTAAACCGCTGTTGACGTCACGCAGACCGCTGTTAACGTCACGCAGACCGCTGTTAACGTCACACAGACCGCTGTTAACATCACGCAGACCGCTGTTAACGTCACGCAGACCGTTGTTAAGGTCATACAGACTGCTATCAAGGTTACGAAGATCATTGTTGAGGTCACGCAGACCTCTGTTAAGGTCACGCAGGCAATTTTTAAGGTCACAAAGACCTCTGTTAAGGTCACGCACACCTCTGTTAAGGTCACGCACACCTCTGTTGAAGTCACGCACACCTCTGTTAAGGTCATGAAGACCTCTGTTATGTTCACGCACACCTCTGTTAAGGTCATGCAAACTGCTGTTAAGGTCATGCAGATCTCTGTTAAGGTCATGCAGACCTCTGTTGAGGTCATGCAGACCGGTGTTAAGGTCATGCAGACCGCGGTTAGAGTCATGCAGACGGCTGTTAAGGTCATGCAGACTGCTGTTAAGGTCACGCAGACCACTGTTAAGGTCATGCACACCTGTGTTAAGGTCACGCAGACCTCTGTTAAGGTTGCACACTCTGCCATACTTTAAAAAACTAATGGATTCCAATTGTGATTCACATCATCACAAAAATGTAATCATTTGTTTAATGGCCAATTCCATTCTTCCCCAAAGATTTCACGATAATCCGTTCATAAATTTCTGCGCTAAGCTGCGCAACAGACAGACGGCCGCTAGTAGTAAACACCAGGGTCTCCTAACTCGCAATAGGTTATAAGCAAAATTGGCGGGGTAGGGGGGAGGGCAGAAATCCATTAAAGCTAGATAAATTATTGAAGCATGTTGGCCACAAGTTAAAAGAGACATATCGTAACCATGGTAACACCGGCAATGATAACGTAAACATAGGTAAATTATTAAAATCTCTCATAAATAAATCAATGCCTTAGACATCTGATATACAAAGTGACATTCACCGACATAACTTGAAACATCTGCCCATTTGTGGTTGCATAGCAACTGATAATATTTACAGACTTATTGGCAATATTAACTAAGCACCCGACATGACATATTAATGATTATTATTATTATTATTATTATTATTATCAGATGTTGTTGAATTTTTATAAAACTATAAAGTATTAGGTACATTTCTGAGTTTAATCGAAAAACTTCAGTGTACTTACTAAAATGTTGATTAGACTTATTATAAAATAGTAAATACCCGAAATTTTAAGACAAAGCTGTATCAATAAGCCTTATAGAACCATTCTAGCAGTATCAACACGATAGGCTAATTTCGTTAACATTACAATCTATATACAATATGTAGAACTTCTCATAAGTTATACGATAAGTACCCCAAATGGAATAATCCACCAAGTACCGGTAGTGATTTGCTTATCAACTCATGAAGCTAAAACTTTTTGCAGGTGAAATTACTATGATTAGTACTCTTTCAATTTTACTGGTTTATAATAGAGCAACAAGTATCCTACTACTATATATTGTACATCTATTAGACTCTTGCATGACACAAACTAGACTGTGTATGAGGTTGATGCTAGTGGAGATCACTCAGTGGGATGTCTACTGGAGTGTGGAATGCTTTACATTTGAATGGTAACTGCTGTGTGCACACCACACTACTCATATAAGATCCAGATAATACAGTGATATTACATACTTAACACTCTACACTCACTTTCAGAACAGAGGATATGAATTGACAAATTATGCTATACAGTGATACACAGTTCAAAGATAGGTTATTTATAGTAATTAATTAGATTAACTGTCGCTATCGACAGCATTTACTCCTAGAAAAAATTTTTTTACAAACCCATAAAAACTAAAACTAAAAAAAGGAAAAAACAAAAGGCCACAGAAGCCTCCAGACACTCGGATATTAAAACAAGAGGCCAAAAAGGCTTCAAAACACTCATTATGATATTAAAGCGAAAGGGCAAAGAGGCCTAAAAATACTCTTCTGAAGCATTAAAAGCATTTTAAAAATTTAAGTTTGTTGAGAAAATCTTTTCAAAGTAATGATACAAACATCAGCAGAAATTACCTCTCCGTGGCCCAATTATGATATGCTCAGCAAATCTAAGACACCCACCCAAGGATAATATCTGCCGAATTGAATAACTCTGCAACAAGCGGTTCTTGAGAATATTCTTAAGTCAAAATACAAACATCGCCATAAATTACTTCCCCTTGGTGCGATGATGATATGCTTAACATCTAACAGATACCAACCCTAGAGAATATCTGCCAAATGGCAAAGCTCTATGATAAATGGTTCTTGAGAAGATTGTTTTAAGAAAATGTTAACATCGGATAGACGGATGGTCGATGGACGAAGCATCGGTGAGCTAAAAATACAAGAAACAAAACAAAGAAAAAAATATGGAATATAGCGGCTTGAAGGAAGCGATTGAGATGCTTTGATTAAATATGAACATGCTGTGATGTATATGAAATCTAAGCATCATGCAAAACTTACATAATTTATATAAAACGTTGCAAAATGAAAAAATAAACAGAGAGGTCATTTGGATATTGAAACAAGAGGCCAACAAGGCCCCAATGCTTATCAGAATATTAAATATTGAACCAAAAAAAAAAGAAATTGAAATAAAAAATGCCAAAATATTTGCTTTAGCTCAGGTGAGTTAAAAACATTGGCATAAATTACCTCCAGTACTTGGTTGATGATACCCCGAACAAATCTGGATAAAGACCGACGCAAGGACAATATCTGCCAAATGGCAAAGCTATGCACCAAGTCTTGAGAACATTTTAAAGTAAAAATACAAACATCGCCAGAAATTACTGCCCTTGTTCTGATGATTACTTGGTCGGTTATAAACATCACGTGGAAGTTAATTTCACGATTTTCTTGATTTTCTATAAATCGCGAATTTTAATTCCACGTGAAAATTTTCAAAAGATATTTGTAAAACTACTTCGTTTATATATTTATTTTTTAATTCCTTTGATTCGCGAAATTGAAATCCATGCTAATTACGTATTCACCCGGAATGGAGAACTCGCGAAATTAATCATTGATACAGTTTGGTCTGAGAAAATATGATTCAGACCAACCAGGGAAAGATGTGGGTTGATGTGTTAGTCATATCGTATAAAACAGAAAGTAAAAGCAATATTTTATAGGCTAAGTGAGGTACTGATTCACGCAAGCTTTCTTTTACAAGTAGACTTCATCTGGTGGAATTAATTACATCCTTTCAATCAACAGAAGGACAATGGCAAAAGACTCAATATTTGAGAAATTTTTTAAAGAAAGTGTTAACATCGGGTAGATGGACAGATGATTGACAGATGATTGGCAGATGATTGGCAGATGATTGACAGATGATTGACAGATGACTGACAAACACCGTTTGGAATAGCACACTGAGCCTAAGTCAACGTCGAATAAATACGCCGAAAAGGAGTGAATTTTGAATGAGTGAAAGTCACATATGTGAGAGTAAATGATTATATTATAGCTAGTTACATTGATATTTTCTAATAAAAAAACAACTCACTTTAAGCATACGTATTTCTCGCATTGCAATCTTTTTTATTAAGGGGTCATCCTCGGATTCCACAAATTTCTTGATTGCGACATAATTACCGTTGTCTTTGTTGCGACATTTGAAGACCACTCCATACGAGCCATGACCTATTCGCATGATTTTTTCATATTTGTCCATTGCGTCGTCTGGCATCAACTCGAGTTACGGAAATGACGCATAGCACCGTTAGATTTCTACAACAAAAAAATAGTCCGATGAATTTCACATCAACAATCGGCATCGGTATAAATTTTTTTAAGAACTTAGTATCGGTACATATGCAAAATATTAACGATCTTTCACGTATAACTTTCACACTTGTAATGTATGGATAGAAAGAGCCATTGATTAGGTAGAAATTCTGCCATTTTCACGATAAAACAAATATCACATTAAAAATGCCCAAAATTACTTATGTTCTATAGCAGTGTTTGTCATAACAATTGAGTTAATGTAGAATACCATTATAACCTTAATCTAACTGTTCCGGCTACAAAGTTGAGTGTTAACATAGGGAATGGAATGTGTTGGTTCGGAAAGCAATGCTGGGCAATGCTAATAATAATAAATATAGTTTTTATACTGTTCCTTATTGATGAATTATTATCAGTCGCACGTTACAATCAATGATGTAAAAATACTAGCATGCTATATAAATGATATGGTTCGCAGATCAAAATTATTCGGCCTGTAAATTACAAAAATATCAAATGTGTATAATATACATCTAAACAGATTAAGAATCTAAATAGACAAATGTTTATATCAAACCAGAAAAAGAGATATATTTAATAATGTGACAAGCAGTAATAGGCAATTCTTCAATCATGGAAGTGAGGAGAAAGGTACAATAATTGCATGGCCATAAGGTTGAGATTCTGAAATTATTTTTTATAATTCATTAAATTCTCAAAATATAATTTTGTTTGCGAATTGTCATGGAAATTACATTGCGAATAAATCAATGTTGATTTGAGAGGAATAATGAGATTATTACGTTCGAGTTAACGAGATATAAAAGATCACAGCATGAAACAAAACTATTCACTCCGCAGGGACAGTCTGTAACACACTTAGTGTTAATTCAGAAAGGTCCACTTAATCACATATAATCATTAATGACTCGTGTATATAACTCCATTGTCATTATAAATAACCATTCACGCAATCATCTCACCTTTTAGCGTTTGTTTATCACGTGTGCGACCTGGGATATTTTTAACACCTACGACTACTAATACTATTATCAGCGTTTGACCGGGGCATCTAGTCCAACTATTGAACGCGCAGGACATTCAATAATATAAAGCCAAGTTTATCACAACTCATAAACGCAATCGGTATGACAATTTGGAACACATTCGATTTAACGATTAATCCAGTTTGGGTGTGGCTGCGGAGGACGCACGATTCGTTTTCACAGACGACCTCGGCTAACCTACTACATAGAGCCAACTTTGACTCTACGCGTCTCTCTAGTTTTTCACAAATATTACGCGACCTACTGAATCAGAATAGTAAACGTAGCAATGTACCACACGTACTCGTACAAGTCAGTCAATCTGCATTCGAACGCAGTTGATAATACTTGACGTTAAATTCTATTTTGCGCCACTACAAACTCGATCGGCCATCTTGATTCAACCGAAATAACTTGCTTTTTTGCTCGTGCGCTACAATAAGTCGAATATATAAGCGTAGGCTTTGGATAAAAAGCTAATCCATGAGAAATTTTCATACTGTATACATCGTAATCTTGTTTCTATTTAAATATATTTGGCTAGAAATAATCGCGTATGCGATGAACTATTTTTCCTACGATCAATAAAATGACGATATATTGTTTGCCTCGTCGCCATGGCATCCGAGACATGTGACCAAAACAAATAACTCACTTTCCATAACCCCGTTAATTACAAATAGTTGTGGCACGCCGACAAATATGAATAGGCAAATGACAAAAGAATGACAGAGTTATTGTTAAGTACAGTCTTGGCATTCGCAGCGAGCTTATATTTGGGCGATTACTAAGTGTAAGTAAGTTTCTGCGCGCAGCGTGGCTTCACACCCTCGCATATATAAGGTACTCAACAACGCGTTATTAAATCATTTCATATTCTATACTGAAAATTAGATAAACCACTCAGCAAATCGATTTAACGGCACATTGTCTAATTTATTGGATATATATAACAATGTACATAATCGATTTCGACTAGCAAATAATATTGTCACATAGGGCGATACGACAATAGTGGCACACAGACATAGGGCCAGCATGTAGATGTTTGGCCAATGAGAAATGATTTCACATTCACAGGCACACATACAGTGCATAATTATACATCGGCATGCATTGCCATTTGCTTGTAATTAAAATTGCAATAAAACTAAGCATTAGGCTACTACTAAGTGACATTCGTTTGAAACCCTAATACTGATCGGTATAACTTCGCCAGAGACAGTAAGCAATTCAATCGATCTATTTATAGACGATGACGTTACCGGTATTGTATTATCGGAGAGTATTATCTCCCGAAATTAACCCGATATTTTGTATTTTTTGTGAATGACAAATTCTGCAAAAACAACTGGAAATAATATTTGCACATTAAATAACTTTATTCAACATATGTGAATATAAATGTGGTATATAGAGTTACGTCCCATGCTAAACACAGCCGATTTGATGTTTTTTTATTAGTTTCGTGAACATTTAAAACGCAATAATGCTTCGGCAACTGGACGTCTCTTTAGCAATCCATATTGATACGTTCGAGTGTAACAGTATTATTGTAAGAAAAGCAACTTCATAATACTGAGTAGTGAACACACAATACAGTCACTATAATGGATCATATAATAATAATAATGATAATATTTATTGATAGTAGTGCCGCTTGGTCGGAGTTGCTTCCCCATGGAAGTGCTAATCGACGTAATTTTTCGATATCTCACAATCTGCAGCAAGAAAGGTTTTCAAGCCCTATTGACAAGCTAAAATAAGAGTATATCGGGAGAGTGGAACCGAGGGCATAATTGGACGCTAAATTACGGACAAAGGGGGATCATTCGTAGTAGAGGAGAAAGTGGTCATGATAGAATGTGAATGTGGGGTCATGGAAGAACATGAACAGGAATCATGGGAAATGTGAATAGGTTTATGGGAGAATAGAATGGGGAAAATATCATTGTAAAAGCATTTGAATCAGGCCAGAAGAAAGTGCAAAAAAGGTCACAGAAGAGTGTGAATGGTCGAGGAGAAAAGTAAATCGGGTTATGTGAATGGGGTCATGGGAAATTGAGAAATGATCAAGTGAAAATGTGAAGTGGATTGCAAATAAAAGAGTATTTGGAGTGTCGGAACAATGTAAATGGGGTCATGAGAGAATGGAATAAGGCCAAGGAAGAATGCGAATATAGTCATGGAACAATGTAAATGGGGTCATCAGAGAATGGAATAAGGTCAAGGAAGAATGCGAATATAGTCATGGAAGAATGCAAATGGGGTCATGAGGGAATGGAATGAGGTCAAGGAAGAATGCGAATATAGTCATGGAACAATGCAAATGGGGTCATGAGAGATCGTCGGTGAGGTCATGGGAGAATGTTCATGGGGTTATGTGGAGTGTGGGTGAGATCCGAGGAGAGAAAAGTTACACTAACAAAATAAAATGTACAATGAATTGTTTAACACTGACCAAACACAGGCAAACTGATTGTATCAGAATTTCTGACTCAGAAACATATACAATGCACACAGTATCTTATATAAGATTTTAAAAATTAAATTTTTGACACGTTGGTAACTAAAAGAAATAACTCAACCTCCGAAGGAAAGTTTCTATAAATCGCGCAAGCTCTCTTAATCTCCTGTAGTTGTCTCCCTTTATAAATTCAGCTATATTGCACATGTAGAAAATTAAAATAAATTTTAGTGCTAGCAATTAATATCAATATTATTAAGATTTTGAAATTAATTAAATAATTGGGTTTTAAAATACCTAATAGCTCCGTAGGTAAGGCACCGGCCTACTAACAGCAATGCGGTGGGCACAAAGGAGGGGTCAAAGCCCGGGCAATAACCCAGTGTTCTTTATTTTTCCTCAGAATCTGTGGGGACAATAGTTAGTCCATGCCCGGTGAAATTTCTTTGTGGTAGTCCTGGGAATATGAATTGGGAATGTAAAAATGTGGATTCCTCGCGGGTGCCTATAATAGATCCACCCTCGTACTGACTTGTAAAGTGTCCCATGTCAAGCTGAGAATGAGTTAGTATTTTTGAAGTGCAATATATATATATATATTTCACGCAACCGTTACCTTCCCCTTAGCATACCTAGGTGATTGGTTCATTTCGATGATCGTTTCATTAACTGGCTCTCTATTGATGAATAAATATCACTCAAATCATCAACAAATGATTATGTAAATTTTAAGTAGATATTTCACGTATAATCTGTTTTGATTGACATCGACAGAAATGTATCGGCGGACAAGCCTGGATGTTTCTACTCTATAGTATTTTGGCCCCAATATCTAGAATGAATATTTCATCCAATGGTCGATCCGGTCTCCATAATCTTATATTAACCCGTCCTGCTCGATTACCATGTATTGATTATGGATGGTTCTGGGCTCGGCAGGATATGGGTTAAAAATATACAGATACAGATATCTAGGCAAGGTGAGATATCTACGTAAGGTGTTAGAAATATCGTATAAATGGAAAGAGTAGCTAACACCTTGTTTTGTTGGCTAACATTATATCTGACAAATTATACTTAAATACGAAATAAATTCCATTTCACAGCTCTATAAACTGGGAGACAAATTATTCGCCTCCGTCTCTGATCAAATTCACTCGGTTAAGTTCAACTGTCATTGCCCAACTAATAATTATGTACCTATAATTGAAATGTAAATCACATTTATGCGAATAATTACAATACATTTACGTAATTAGCTTCAGTCTGCGGGAAACCACGCGAAAGAATCAGTCGCAGCGTGGCTCACCAGCAACAACAATGATATGATAAAGCGACGAAAATAAAAGGTAAATTTCTCATTTATACATAAGTAATAGCTGCTGTATTAAAGTGACTATACATTTATTTCGTGCGAACGAATTGAGGATCATAAAGGATAACTCGTAAATGAATAGAAAAATTAAGGTACGTGAAATTGCGATGAAATTATAGTACAATAAAATATATTCGATTTAAAAAAAATTTATCGAATTTATTTCGGTACAATTATGAAGGGTTGAGTATGTCTGTAAGTAATGCACGTCGTGCTTTGGTTGAGTAAGGGGTGGGTAATTAAAGACGGAAGTTTAATGTTGGTCGA
The DNA here is from genome assembly GCA_011762755.2 of Epimenia babai. NCBI lineage: Eukaryota > Metazoa > Mollusca > Solenogastres > Cavibelonia > Epimeniidae > Epimenia > Epimenia babai. The sequence goes on from WURV02175989.1 coordinate 10,118, forward strand.
CAAAATATATAATTGTTAGGAAAAGGTAGAATAGAATTGAGAGTTTCACGAATGTACATTTGTACGGTATGTTAACAAATAATAATAAAATATCCTTTATGGTAAAATAAATTTGCGAAACACTTTGTGAACACATTTATGGAGACGTGATGATCGGTATTATGTTTGATGTATTTTTCGACCGTCGCATCAACCCTAGTCGTGTTTTACGTGTTTCTAGCTGCATTATCAAATACCAACAAATCACGCTATAGATAAATCAAATGACACATTGTAGTACATAATACTTTCTCGAATTATTTTTTACAGTTTATATACGTGATGATGAGTTTTTCGTGTATTTTATTCAATTCTGAATAAAACCCTCGCCGCCATCGATAAATCGAACTGTCTCTCTGAAAATATAACGATCGATTTGCATGACTAGTTTATATGGAGAGATACCACCGTGACAATGCAGTCCCACAAAATGGCAGTTGATCTATCCTGAACATTTACTACAGTATCGAGTTTTCACGCGATGCTGACGTAACGTAGTACTTGAGCAACGTATCGTATTGATGGCCCCAATCTCTCCAATCTGACATGTGACCATTCGCTGTAGTTTTTGTTTTTATATATTTTACGAGGCACTGAGAATAATAATAAATTTAAGTCATTTGCGGATGCCCTGAATCTATCGAGGCTGTATACGCGCGAAACCTTATTTCAAACGATGAAATATCGTAAAGTTTCCGGAAGTTTCCGGAGTTATCCGGAACACTAAGCTTCACAGTGGATCTGGCAACATCTAAATCTCACAGGTGTCAGGAGTTACATACTTGGCGAAATAGATTAGCAATGCGAAATGTATTAAAATCCGTCTATAAAACTGTGACTCTACTACTGAGTATATGACGATGGGAATATCACTTTCATCTTATAAAGGATGTCACGTTTGTTGATGTGCAACGTTTGGTACATAAGGTGTTACTGTATTCAGTAAGTACTAGCAATAGGCGAGTATGCTAACGGAGAGACTTCATGCAGTAGCTCTACATCTGTGGTTACAGTTGGCTGTAACAGCTGTGGTTACAGAGTCTGGCTGCAAGCTACAGAATCGGAGACCAGCAAACTCGGGGAGGGTCCTACAGTTTACAAGCTGCCATAGCGACATTGAATTTTGGGTGTTTGTTGTCCCCCATTGTGAAACGATTTGTGTGAATGGGATGCCGCAGCTATACTGTGCTGGGTATTAGGAACTTGCAGAATAGCTAAGGAACGAATGAGCGCAGTTTCAAGTTAGTCAGTGGAAACTGAATCAAATTTAAGACGAAAATCATCGAAATTGTCAAACAGCTATTATGGGAATTCCTCCATTCATTTGTCAAATAAAATGCACGAGGTGTGAAACTATTTATAAATTAGTCATTCCATAAAAACATCGTTCTGCTGTGGAATCGTTCAGGGAAATGCCTCACAGGAAGTTATATTATGGAAATATTCCTCTTGGACTGATTGGGCAGTAATCATCTCCATCTTCGTAGCTCTCGGCAGGAAAATATGATCAGAACGTTGAGGGAAATACGTCGCAATATGCTCTTAATTATCCACAGCGTTAAACCAAATTAAAGGTACGCGATTAGGTTTCTCTAGTTTCCAAAAGGGTGACTTTTTGTCACTGGAAAAAGACTTTGTATGTGAAACAAATAGAATATTTGACAAGACGCTAAGCATAAAATTTTGATATGTTATGTGACGTTTATAAATTAGTGGATTGACTAAGATTTCTAAATTACAGCGACTTGGTTTAATGAAGGCAATCGTGTAACACCTTAACCCATTATATTGCAGAAATGTCTGTACTAGCATGTACCTACCGCAACTCAGTTAGTAAACGGTCGAGTATGGGTTAAGGCAAAATCAACCAATCAAAAATTTGCTATTAGCAAGGCCTTATATTTTTTTCAATTAGCTTATTTTTTTCCAAACAACTTGACATCGCGGAGAAAACTTCATAATCTTTTTTAGTGATTCTAGCTGCATTATGACTTCGACACAACGACATCACGGTTGCCCGGGGGAACTTGGTATAAGTACGAAAATATTGCGAATATGAACTGACTCACAGTAACTTTGTTTGAATCAACGAAATGATGCGACGGATAAATCGGAGACACGCCGGACTCGCTGTACATGAAAATCGAATAAACTCTCAAACTCCACTCCGTCTCCACCGAGACGAATGACGGGAATTGACGCTGATTGGAATCGCTAAAAACGACATTTATAATGAACCGAGTGAGCGTGGGGGGTGTGGGGGGGGCAGTGCCTTTGGTAGGTGGGGTAAAGCTTTAGACGACGCGGGCACGATCGGGAGGGGGTGGGATGACCGATGACCGCTGGTGCGACGATCCACACGCGAGATCAGAATGTGTTTTCGTGACCCGCCAGTACGTAAAGGTTAGAGTTCGTAGCAGGGTCATCTGTAGGTCGGCTCTCGAGTAACACAACCCTGTTGCCATAGCGATTTATAGCGAGTTATTCTAGCGCTATATATGAAATGAAATTAAAATGAAAATGAAATATATTTGATTTAAAGTGCACTATTAGCAACGCTGTCTAACACACTTTTATATATACGTATATCAATGGCACACGCCACTGATGATTATGATATATATATATATATATATAAGATATGTACATTACGTAGGTATGTATCGACAGTAACTTATCACATATTTGAAATTTATATAGGCTAAACGCGACTAACGACGCAAAAACCATGCATGCAACAGTAGAATACTAGAAATTGTTTTTCAAGTATTTTCTAAAGTTAGAAAACACGTAACGATTCTGAGCGATTTTTCACGCACAAAGCTCTCGAATTACTCATTGAAACAGATAAAGAGATATTCAGCAGTTTAACGGCGTACCTGTCGGTGCCAAGTAATCTAAAGGTGCGAGTTCTGTCACATATCTCCTGCGTTACCTGAGAGAAAAATTAATAACATCATTATAGACAATGAGCAGGTAACACATATGATCTTTATCATTGTCTGCCCATCGGCTTCTTCCGTCTGATATAACTGTGTTTTGGGTACTGAGTGGATGGTGTCAATGGCGCTCACTTCGCCGCTATGTCATCATCTCGTTGAAAATAATCAACTATCATCAACTACCTCAGATATTGAAAATTACCTCCCCTTGGCCTGATGATGATGATGATATGCTTAACAAATCTAAAAGAGACCAACCCAAGAATAATATCCGCCAAATTAGAGAACACTGCAAAAAGTGGTTCTTGACAAGTAGATTTCGTAAGTAAAAATGAAAACATCACCAGGAATTACTTCCCCTTGATCAGATGATGATATGCTGCACATATCTAAATATATACGCATCGCCATAAGTTACTTCCCCTTGGTCCGATGATGATATGCTGAACAGATCTAAAAGAGACGAATCCTAGGAGAAATCTGCCAAATGGCAAGGCTCTACGATAAATGGTTTTGAGATGATTTTTTGAGAAAATGTTAACATCGGACGGAGAGGCAGACAGACGGACAACACCAGATCAGAAAAGCTCACAGAGCATAAGCCCTTGTGAGCTAAAAACATGGTAAATAAAAAAAATGTGGACAAACCTCATTGGCTTTAAAGCTACGCCCCTGCATTCCATGTTTATGGAATGCCAGCACACTGTCTTGTA
>WURV02176000.1:0-13810 GCA_011762755.2 Epimenia babai
AGTAGCAGAAATGGTCCGGGCCTGCCTGATGCCCCGTGTTTGGGCAACTGGATTCAATGGCTAGTGATAATAGCATCGTGTGGATGTAGCGGAGAATTATGGACAAGTCGAATGGTAAAAAAAGTAATGTATTTAATAGTGAAGCTGTAGCCTACTTGATATGTTGTAATACCTAATCTATATGATATATCTTTATACCTAATCTATACGATACAGTATATCGTTATATCTAATCCATATGATATATCTTTATACCTATTCTATACGATATATTGTTATACCTAATCTATACACATCGTTATACCTAATCGATATATGATATATCGTTATATCTAATCTATAAGATATATTGTTATATCTAATCTATAGGATATATTGTTATATCTAATCTGCAATGTCTACATCATTATTACTATTATTAGTTATTATTTACTAAATGGCCAGGGTGTCATAGCGTCACCCTTTGTTATATCATTGATTTTTGAGTGCACAATCGACAGGTAGCCATTCATCAGACAAATGCCTAGTAGAGTCATGATCTGCAGGCTAGAACAGCGATGCAGACTCCTGCCATGATGTCATCATTAAATGGCCCAGAGTGCACTTGCACCTAAAACAGACATTGAGCATGGCTAAAGGCAGTGTAAGTAACCATTTTGTATGGTTGAATCAAGATGTTTAATATTATTATCATATAGCGAAGTGTTTATGTTTATTCATAACAAGTCTGTCGAGAAAAATTAAATGAGCAAATCAAATTACAGATAACAAAACTGTGCTAACAGCTACAAAAAACACTAATATTTTCATATTAGCCATATATATGTACTAGAGAACAGTTCTTGTAGACAGTATGGAACATGATTCAATTCCATTAAATATGTGATACAATAACAAGTTATGGATGCAGCTTCCTGATAATTTCCACGTTTTATGCGACAGCGTGACATTCACGGTACGACATGCTGAGTAGGACAAATTAATCGGCAAATCGCCTAACATAAAGTCTGCCTACCCCCCAAAAATGACTAATTTTTGTACGACAAAATTATCCGATTGTCATAATAAAGACTCTCCCTTGAGTTTAAATATTGCTGTAGTATATGAGTAGTATATATCAACACCGAATCATCAGCTCAGCATAAACATCAATGGCCAATTCATCAAGTTCCTCTCGTAATTAAACCTCTGTAGAGCTACACGGTAGAATTCACTTAGTAAGACTCGGTAATACTCATTTAGTAAAACCCACCCAGCAGTACACAACCTGTAAAACTCACTGGCCCCGTAAAACTCACTGGCCCCGTAAAACTCACTGGCCCCGTAAAACTCACTGGCCCCGTAAAACTCACTCGCCCCGTAAAACTCACTGGCCCCGTAAAACTCACTGGCCCCGTAAAACTCATTCACTCCGTAAAACTCACTGACCCTGTAAAAGTCACTGACCCTGTAAAACTCACCGACCCTGTAAAACTCACCGACCCTGTAAAACTCACTATGTAAAAATCACTCACTCTGTAAAACTCACTCGATATCGCATGACGGCCAACAGATGAAACAGTCTCTGTCTATCGAGGACATCTCGCTCGACCCAACGGCAGCGTGAAACGAATGATCAAGCAGCCATTAGGACAAATTGAGAATAGTCATCCGTCCTGATTATCAACACTTCCCGCACCCGCAGATGCCGACATGGATTATCCAGGAAAGCTCCGTGCCCCAAACACGCTGATTTGGCTAAAAAGTAACGATACGACATCGACGAATGTAACATTAATTTATGACGGTCATTCACAACACATTCAACGCAGTATGGCATATTATTTGGAAAAGAAAGTCTGGATGGCCAATGAAAATTGGGAGCGGGAACTGTCTTTTGAGAGATACAATCATAAACTCTTGCAGTAATCAAGTAATGGAACCACGTCGTGCTGAAATGTTCCATATCGTTATTCAGCAACTACGTTATTCTTGGATATTTGCTCCGTTGCATCATTGAAAAATGGCATAAACTTACTAACTGGAAATACACCGAGAGAAACGACGCCTTTCTTATTCAACACATGTTCATCAAGTTGTGAATTAGACAATTCTCATAGTTCATGTTGAACTTCCGATACCTGAAATCATGGCACATCGTGGCAGACTTCCAAGCATATCATTCGAAAAATAGCGTAATTCAATGTATAATTAGTCTACGTAAAAATTATCTGAAAAGCATGTAAAATCATCCTATGTCTGCCTTGCGATGTGCTAACCGATTTATACATACATATATAATATATTCGTAATATGCGCATGAAATGCTGCTAAAATAATAAGAATAATTAAGTGATAAAATATTCGATATCAGGGGCAAATCTCAGACAGCGTGTTGGTCATCATTCAGCGACGTTGCTGATGCCATGACAAGTACTGCCATAAAATCAGCAAGATATCACCTCTGACTAGTCATCATGTGATCATCATAGATTTGCTGAATTTTTTAAGATGTTTAATAATGTCAGAGCTTCAGGGGGATGCTGCAAAAAAGGGGGAAAGGTGAGGTTTGGGTGCTCTTTTATTATCATTAAATGCCAGTCGCACGTACAACATTGCCTCGTTATGTGCTTAAATATGACCCATTCCATGAGAAATCTTTCTGAATATTGAGGCATGAAAATATCGCTCATTTCCTACTGTGGAAAGCGCAGGAGAAAAATTGGTACGTGCTGGTTCGAATTTGCAAACTCTCGCATGAAAGTCAGCGCTTCTAACCACTACACCATTGACGCCAACGTGTGAATAAGTATGAATGAAAATCTTGGAATCCTTTCTGAAAAAAACGGTATCACATAATGACAATGGGCGGGTATGGATAATTACAGCCATTGGACTGATGTCATTGTTAATTATGTGCGACTCTCTTGAGGCCCATGGCTTTGAGACGGGATAAGATAGCGGGATAAAGCGATAATTTATTATCGTTATTCCAGCGAGACTGTAGCTGTACAAACGACGTAGCTATTCCAAAGTAACGCTATCTGGGGGTCGCTATCTGGTGGTCGTGGATCCGGGTCCCACCAGGGGCGAGGTTATTTCTGTGCGTTTCTCTCCAGTTATTTATAGAACCACGATGGCTGGGCCTATTAACGCAACCGTCGTTTATCAAACACCGCAAAAATCGGCCATTCGATTTATAGTCTGTTATGCTTGTTACAGTAGCTAACTTTCAAGTTTGTGTCGGTTTCTCTTTTAATTCAAAAATGAAGTAGCAATCTGCGTAAAGTAATATAATAGGGGTCCTAGCGTATGTATATATTTCATGTATTGTATCCATGGTGACAACTTAAGAGATGCTCTCAGTAAGGCACGCTGCATGCTTGTATGCCTCTTTATGCCTAAAACAGCGCAAATGCTATATTCATGAGCTAAACTGCGGTTCTAAAAGAGTGCTCAACAACGTTGATATGTTGATGGGTAATGCCGGATATGAGCGGTTTAACCGTACTCTCATCAATGATCAGAAAGATGGCCCAAGAGAGGAAATCCAGGTAGTTTAACACACGCATATAATTGCACAAAACATAGGCTACGGGTTACACCCCATATCTCCTTATGTTTGGGAGACATTCCTGTTTGCCTGTTGTGACGTTGCAGCCATTGTTGCAGCCTTCATCTAACTTCACCACTAGCCTCACAAAACGTACGTACATAAATGCGCATCTCGACATATTGCCAAAGCACAGAAATGTAATAAGAAACATGATGATTTCAGAGCCCACGCCTGAAGAGTGCAGGTCGGAGACCGCGTGTTGGTTCAACAGCTCGCTCACACAGGCCGACATAAGCTGGAGGACCTTTACGAAAATGCGGTATACGTGATGCTCGACCACCAAACGAAGAAATACCTGTCCATGTCGTTCAACGGGAAGATTAAAAGGGCAGGAAAAGGAAACTTCACAAGAAACATCTTCTGCCGTACACCGGCGACATGACTCAAACGCAAGAACGTGTCACCATAGGCACTCAACCAACCCCGCCACCCAAGAGCGACCATACAGATGAAAGTGATGAGGATGAAGATGAGCCTATTTTTCGTGTAGTTATTCCCGAGGCTAGTGTATTTGTACCCAGTCCGACTAATTTAGACATATATATCCCAGATTTAGAACAAAATGTACCAAATGGATCGCAAGATGCCAGCCGAGATGAAACACCGGTTTCAGTCCCTCAAAACGAGGTAAATAACGAAGATATGCCAGTTCTAGAAAGTACCAATCATCACCCTGCTCGGTCAAATGCAGGCATTACCCCAAATAGATTGAATTATCGTGCGTTAAGAAATTCGTCCACACCAGTTCTTCAAATGTATGGTGAAGTTTTTGTTTAGTATAGTGCAACTTAGCCTTATTCGAACATATATAATACCATAAAAGTATTTTGAAGGAATAAGACAAATTTTTCTTGCGGGTTTTTAAGATCTCGAGGACGCGATTTCAGCAGGGTGGGGGTGCATATAATAGAGGCCCTAGCATACGTATGTATTTCATGTACTGTATCCACGGTGACAACTTAGAGGATGCTCCAGGTAAGGCGCGCTGCATGCTTGTAAGGTGGCTTATGCGTAAAACAGAGCGAATGGTTTGTTCATGAGCTAAACTACAGGTCTAAAGGAGTGCTCAACACCGTTGATATGTTTCATTAGGGAGGTTAAAAAACTTCAGCGGAGTTCAATATAGGTCACATCTGGTGCGCATGCGCGTTGTGTGATTCTCCAATCTGCGAACACCGTCGTCTGAACTCTGGAGACGTCAAAATTCGAAAATCTCGTTGTTGCAGATTCTACGACATCGCGCATTCTATTGGTTGAAAATTGACCCCGAACTGTCAAATTGGACACGGTCGAGGTCACAACACGACCGCCGTTGTAGATTTGAATCTTAACGTTCTGTTAACAATCTACGGCGGAGTTCGACGTGTGGTGACCTACATTATCGCGAACACCGCCGAAGATGACTCCGCCGAAGTTTCTTAACCTCCCTATTAACATCACATCAATCGATGGATTGTCAAAGACTTGGCCATTCAAACAATGAACCATATCCAATTGAAATCCCTCCCTGAAGCGTTCGCTCAGGTGAGCTCATTCTGGGAATATCCAGCATAAAATGACTGTAATTATTTCTGAAGACGTGCTTTGTCACAACTAGATCTGACCCATTTGAACGTCACTTCCCTATTTCAATACCAAAAACGTTTTTTTTTTGTAAACCTGCAAGTTCTATTAACCAACCATGGAAGGTATCAAGTTGACATCATTTTTCAATGGTTAACTACCATGTTGGTTTAAAATGGTTGCAAATAACTACCAACTAGGCAATCCTTAGTTACTTTAATAGAAAGCCTACGGAATGCAATTTTATTACGGTACCATTAAACCATTTTGCTGACCATGGTGACAGGATTATATGGGGTAATATTTGTGCTTGACAATACTAAACAATAATGTAATAATCGTAAAATATCAATTGATACTATAGCTGGCTGTATAACAAGGTACAACACCATAATTTACTATCTACTTAATTAACGTTTCTTTTTTCGAATTGTTCATGCTTCTACCACAAGTGCTTCTCGGTACATCTGCACTTACCCAATGACCAATAAACTAATTACTCTAATGGCAATGGCCCATTAGCACTTAGGGAAAACTGTTATTACCTGTCCCATATAAAATCCCCCATGAGATTTGTTGCGCCTTAACATGCTAGCCTATACATGAAAAAATGTGCCATATTTAGTAACGAGCTTATGAATAAAGAATTAAACATAACCTTGCTAGAGACCTCAAAGACTGAACCTATTATTTTAGTAATTTAACTAATACCTTTTCAGTTGTAAAATACCATGTTTGTCTAACATTGTTCAAAAAAACTACCACCCAAACAATTCCTGCGGCGACATTTACCATCAAAGTTAATGACTGTTGTATGCCATTAGTATTGTCTCCTAGCCTTATTTCAATTCTTTGTCTTTATCTTAAAAGTTATTTCAGCATGCTGATTAGCCCTTTAGCATATTTACTATCATGCCCCTGGCATGTAAACAATTATGTCCATCCATAGAGCCTATTTAATCCCCCTGTTACATGCTGATAAACGCCTCCTCTCACATTTTGACGACTATACATTGTTGCTCATGCCTCCTCTCGCTGTGGATCCCTCTTGTAAAGCATTAAATCATCCAAACACCCCCCTCCTGTAGAAGTCAAATAATACACAGACATCCTTTGGAGTTTGATAATTCCTTTGCATTGCTATTACTTTAAGCTCCCACATTCCTGAACTTCATTATGTTAACTACCGTGTGTTTAAAGTAATGTAATGGAATGTCCATAACTTTTTTTATCAACAGATAATAAATTTATATGAAAAAAAATCAATTATCTAAACACAAATAGTCTATATTATCAAGGTTAAATCTTCAAGTACTCCACAGTATATGAAACAAGGAAATATCGATATCTCTATGATGAATAAGAAATGATTCAATTCAAGAAAGGCAATTTCGTATCAATAACGATGCTGATAGGAGTAAGAAAGTTGATTGATCATGCGAGGATATGACAATTTCACGAACTCGGTCAGGTATATGCTGAAATTCCAGTGGTTGATCAGTTAGAGGGTCCGTCACTTGGTATATCTACGAGATACCTGCGGGATTTGAGACACGAGAGATCATCTCTGAACTACAGCATGATGAAGTTTTGTTGGATGTAAACATTGGTTAGGCATGAACAAGATCGAATAATATAAACTGAAATGTCGACGAACCAGCACTTAGTTCTCACAAACCAATGAATGTGAGTGTTCTATTCAGCATTATCGTCTGTGTGTATGTAACAATAGATTGGGGGATAACACTGTCAACAGAATCATTAATGGTCCTTTATAAAGCTAGCCTGTAATTGGTACAACATGTGGATTTGCTCCTTTTTATCAGAGTAGGGGGAGACACCATTGTGAAAAACCACATAGCATGAGCATACAGTTGAGCGTGTTCGTTTAACCCACTGGTTTTAAACACCTACAGGCACTCCGCAAAGTCTACGATCGTTAATGATTATTTAAGGTAATGAGATAGACAAGAGGTAACCACCATAGAAACCTGAAGAATATTCACATCATATAGAACAAGTCCTTACGCCCTGTCCTCCGAGGGCAAACAGGGTTTAAGGCACTTTTTGCACCCAAAAAACACCACCCCTGGTAATGTACCAGTAAGAGAGGGAATCAGCCTAGGGCCTTCTGGATTCAGGTCTAACGATTTAACCACTACGCTACCTGCCTTCATTCAGCGGGATAACATACAAAAGTTTAATGCAAGATGTGCATACGACCTTGTGAATGGCAATAAATGTCAGTCGCACTCACGAAATTGAATATGTTGTTATATATTCGCACAATCTAGAATAATCTATAACCAAAGAACTATTAATCAAGAAAGAAGATCATGTTCGTTTCGAATGGGGGTGAGGGTAGAGAAAGACAACCACAGGCTCATATGAGGAGTCGAACCGGTAGCCTCTCGCATAAAGAGACTCACTCTCAATTACTGGCCCATTCGATTATAAACTGATTTTTAGTGACGTAAAAGTTAAAGTAGTAAATAACCATTAACTACCATACACTAATTAGAAAGTGCGACAAATGTTGCCAGTTTCTAGACGTTTGGAACCGGTGGATGGAAAAAGGTTAATTATCTGCCCAGACTAAGTGGGTTTTTCACAGTAGATGTTTTCCCCAACCTTATAAGTGAGGCTAATCCATTTGTCATGTTAACCACATAGACTAGCATTGTAAAGGCACACGAATGGCCTATATAAAAAATACCATGGTAATCAGCCTATTATTATCTAACTACATAATAGCCGTCTAATTTGTTCTATATATTAAAATGGTACTAACGTAAGTAATTTTGATTAGTCCCAGGACAATGTATACATTTAGAATGAACGAATGAACTACTCAGCCGTACGTTCTGAAGTTAAAAGCCAGCGATTAGCTGGCATATACAAGCAACAATGGCCAACTTGCACAGAGTCTCGATCTGCTTCTCGATTGGCGGTTTTCCATATCAAAGATACGGTCACGATGAGGGATAGCTGCCAAAAAACGTTTCTTTTAGTAAACTGCATCTGACAGCCTACTAATGAAATGTTATAATGTTCATTGTAAATTGCTACAGCCACAACATGCGTTGCCCAAAAATAGTCATCGGAATGTAGCTTACCGTTCTTTTTATAGAGCAGGATTTCGGTTTTGTACTCGTGCAAGTTATCCAGAGAGTTGTCGATCTTGTCTTTTTCATCTTCGTTCGTGTCTGTGCCGAAGAGAAACTCGCACATGCAGTTCTTCGACATAACCTGCGCGCGGAAGAACCCGGTGAGATCGCAGAATCCATCGGAGCAGTAGACGATTGGGTACCCGGTAGCCTGAGCGTTTCCAAGAACAAAATTGCTGTCTGAAATGAACAAGTAATCGCATTCAGATCTGGATACATGTTTAAGCAATCATACGATTGTGCTATCATCTATATCAAATGATCCAATAGACCTAGGGCATAACTTTTCAAATGTTTGAATAGCCCTATGGCATGACTTTCAAATGATCCAATAGCCCAAGGACATAACTTTTCAAAGATTCAATAGCCCTATGGGATAACTTTCAAATGATTCAATAGCCCGAGAGCATAACTTTTCAAAAGGACCCCCCCCCCCCAGTCCACAGTACCGCACAGTGCTTCCACGGCACCGCAATAATTTTGTCACCAAGTATTGTCACCATAAGTGTTCAGACGTATTTGACATGATCGGGTCTTTTTCAATAGTTCATTTTGTATCTTTCGTAAGAACATCTAAAGAAAACAGACATCCCTGGCTAATGCCTCTCCGTCAAAATTAATCAAGACGCGGAATACTCAGCGTGAGTCTCGCGCCAGTCAAAACATCATGCGTGCTTTGTGACCATCGGTGTCAATTAAGTCGTCGCTGCTCTTGAATTATCCTTCATTAGTCGAAGTGAGTCACGACCAGTCGGCCACTGGCTTCATTGTTACGAATCACAGAAGTTCGATCGCGCGGACAGTCACCGAACACCCACCCACAAAGAATAAGAGAAATCTAGTGATCACTGTAGTCTTGTCAGGAATTATCGGTCATTTAGGCTGACCATCGCTCCACTCCTAGCAGCTATCAAGGCTTACATCATCCTCTAAATATTGATATACAAATAGTACCAAAATCATGTCATTTATAATCTGATGCAGGTGGATTCGGTATTTTCCATCTAAGACAGATCTCTAGCAGCTGATATCTCAACGCCTCAGTAATACAGTACTGTTATTGATTGCGATCAAAACCCCGATTACCCGATATTCGAAATCAAAATTGAAGAATGCCTTGAATACATACCACTACCGAGTAGTGTAATAGAAAGAGAATTCTGGACTACTGAGTACTGTAATCGGAAGTGAATACTAGAGTACTGAGTACTGTATTCGGAAGAAAATACTGGACTGCTGAGTAACGTAATCAGAAGATAATACTAGAGTACTGTAATCAAAAGTGAATACTGGACTACTGAGTACTGTAATCGGAAGAGAATACTAGAGTACAGAGTACTGTAATCAGAAGAGAATACTGGACTACTAAGTACTGTAATCAAAAGTGAATACTGGACTACTGAGTCCTGCAATCAGAAGATAATACTAGAGACCTGAGTACCGTAATCAGAATAGAATACTGGACTACTACGTACTGTAATCAAAAGTGAATACTGGACTACTGAGTCCTGTAATCGGAGGAGAATACTGGAGTACTGAGCACTGTGATCCGAAGAAAATGTTGGGTCCACTTAGTACTACAATCTGAAAAGAATACTTGGAACTACCTGATTACTGTAAACCAGAAAAATAGTGGGACTATGTGTACATACTAATGTTAAGACAAGAGGCTAAAAAGGCCGCGAGGCACTCATCTGATTATTGGGGAAAAATAAAAAAATAAATAGGAAATAAAAAAAACAAAGAAATAATAAAAAATGTCCAATGAAAGAAGCACTTAAGATGGGTATGAAATGAAATGATTGAAATGAAATTTATTTGTTGAAAGTGTACTTATTAGCAGAGCTGTCAAACACACTTTGAATGAAACAATAGCCTAATGGTCTAAGGCTATAATGTAATTAGATAGTTCAGACGACGAGAGTGGAAATTCTATAGACATGCACAACTGGATTCAAGCAATAGACTACGACCACCTTCTTTGGCATCACGGTTTACTGAAAAACAGCACTCACTCGCTGATATCGATGAAAATGCGACAAAATTAGATTTTCTCAAACTCTCGTGAATGATGAAGTGTTTGACATACTTGTTCAAGAAAGAAACCATCATGCACACCAATACCTTGACCTAAATCGTGGCAAACTGAAACCAAATTCAAAGTTTGTGACCGGTACTGGTAATATAGCACCTATTACTATGGGCGACTCATTTTTAAATACAAAATTTAGGAATATAAAAGTTGAAAAGAACAGCAAGATAAACATAACTTGGACGTTTTGTTTTTGCTTGACATTTCTGCATCAGCACGATGCATGTTTAGTTACTGTTGCATTGGTAACACTACGGTTGAGATATATAATATTATTTAGTATATTACATTATCTTTTTTTGGTGATTAAATGATGAAAATTGGTTGATATTTACTCTAATTACATATATTTAAGCGGGTGTAGTACATTTTATAAACAGTAGACGAAATTCATGCAGCAGACACTACATTATTAGTGAAATTAAGTGAGCAGGACGGCAGTGGTTAACAAATCTAAAAGAGACCAGCCCAAAGAGAATGAAAAAGCTCTACGATAAATGGTTTTTGAAAAGATTTTTTAAGGAAATGTTAACATCAGATGGACGGACGGATGATGGATAAAGTCAAAGAAGAAAAGTTCACCGAGCATACGTTCAGGTAAGCTACTAAATACTGGGGACTGCTTGTGTAATGTAATCAAAAGAGAGCAACACTGCGCATAATGATTTGAATACACGTCTCTATTTTTGTCATAGCAGGGTTGAGACAAAACAAATATTTTTTGACAGACACTTTAATTTATTCCCATAATCAACGGATTAGCAAAGATATGCAAATGCTCATCAAAATGTCATATACCTGGCGTTTCCATACCAGAATTTCACTCAGAATTTCACCATTATCGTAGAAAAAATATTTCTAATCTACCTCTGTGCCAATGCTGATAGCGACTGGGGAAACAATACATAGCCAAATAAGGCGCATTTTCTTCCCAAGAGCAACGTGCGCCATAATTAAAAACAGTCTCTTAGATACAGTAATTTTTCATGTGTAAATCAGCTTATCATAGATCCATATAGTGTGTTACATGATTAATTACATATGTAACCTTATGAATCAGCTTACTAAAGATTAAAGTGTAAGTAATTGTATATTCCAGATTAATTAAAATTAATATCTATAAAAAAAAGCTAATAAAAATCACTGGAGTTTCTCGAGATACTTTTGCCTTGAGTATGGATTGCGATTTTGCATTATTTTCCTGATTACATGTCTTAGAAAGTTCTCCATGCCCGTGCTTGGATCTCACCGAACAGCACATATCGGGAGGTGGATAACAAAGGAGAGCTGGCTATATAAATAAGATGTGCTGACAAGGACAGTATACTGGCAGGTACGCTATCAATGATAGCTATGAGTATAGCATCATGTCCTTTATGAAAGATTCCTATCCTCAGAGTCAGAATTAGCATTACAAAGAATCAAAAGTAACGGACAACAGGAATGATTCAATAGCATATTTTAAATTAGCAATACAAAGAATCAAAAGTAACGGACAACAGGAGCGTTTCAATAGCATATTTTAAATTAGCAATACAAAGAATGAAAACTAACGGACAAGTGGAGCGATTCAATAGCACACTTTAATACATATATTGCAATAAGAATAGAATTCTCTGGACAAAATACTTCGTTAATACATTATTAATACTATACCCAGTAATGTGAATGTGAGAACAACAGCTACTTGTTTCATGCAACGATGAAATAGTTTACAATTGCAAGTATATGGATCTATGTCTTCACATTGTCGGATGCCAGACGTAGACGGGAACAATGATTGAATCGATGGTCTATACATAATTAACCACGTCGAGCATCAATTTATATTTGTTCCTTTTATTCTGTTTTACATGCCCATGCAAAAACTAGCGCAGATGAATTCGAAAAGCGCGGCTATGGTTGTGCTGACACGCGCCTGATTGATCCGGGATTTACGCCAAATTTCCAGGAGATTGACAAGATGATGATGGGTTTTATGAAATAATCGGATGTATCCTACGAAATTCATACCATAAATCAGATATCTCTACAACTATGTACATATGTAACAATAACAGGGAGATCGGCCCGCTGTCTGGGGGGTCATTGGTGCTTCACAAAACTAACATGAACAAAGCGAATAAAGATGCGCACGGTACACCGGTATACCCGCCCATTTTTTCCAATGTACCTAGCAATTCTACTCGCTTTGGTTCAGATGTAATGATGTTACAAAATCATAAGCATTTTTACATTTATATAACAATACAATTTAGTTGAGCCACTGAACGAAAACAACAGTACTTGCAGTAATGCCGCAGTCAACAAGTACTGGCAGTCTCTACTACAGGTAGTTAAAATAGATAGCTGATCAGCTATAAAGCTCAGGCTATAAGCACATGTTATCTGTAGAGCTACATGCAGTTATCATCGTTGCTAAAAATATCAGCAGAATGAAGTACTGTGTTAACTGCTGCATGTGTCAATAAAACATGCGTAGTGTACCTTATTATGCATAAAAGGCGCCTGTGACAATCGGTGTTTAGCGGTACACCGGTGTACAACACACACACGTGCAAATAGATTGGCCTCTGTCAACCCTTACCACGCTGTTATCACAGAATTGTATTGCTGTAGTAATGTGATATACAGATGTCTGTGTGGTAAGGGTTGACAGAGTGGCGATAACACCATAGTGAAAAACCACTCAATCCAGCAGTCAACTCACCTTTCTCAATCCACGCCACGAGTTCCAAACACCAACATCTCACATATCTCACACTGAGCTAAACTTGTGATACATGATTATTTACAAAAAGGTGAAAAAATCGAAAGACAAGTGCCAGACAAAGAGACCATTCAGGGAGCATCAAAGCACCCTCATGACAAAGAGGGATTAAGATGCCACAACTAGAACACTGACCAGAGCGATAATCACAAGTCTTCTGGATTCAAGTCCAACAATTTAACTACAGTGAAACCTGCTCTACCGACCACTCATATACAGCGACCACTCGTCTTAAGCGACCGCCTTTCAGCGGTCCCCAACGTTTTCGGTATATAAGTACACTCACTGTATTAAGCGACCACTTGTCTAAAGCGACCGTTTTACGCCGGTCTCGCGGACGGTCGCTTAATACAGGTTTCACTGTACTATGCTAATTGCCTCCTAAATATGTCTAAATATGAGATTAAAGATTATAAATGATCCTAATCACGCACTCCAATAACTCAGACATCTATCATCCTTTTGAGCATATCCCATTTTAGTAAGCCTAGATATTTTGAGTTTGTAGTTAACTATATAGACACTACGGTTGAAAAGGCTACAACAAGGGGAAGCAGTTAGTCGAGTGGTAGGAACACCGGACTCGTAACCGAAAGGTTGCGGGTTCGAAACTTCCCACCAGT
>WURV02176011.1:0-13809 GCA_011762755.2 Epimenia babai
TTGCTGGCGTCCAGCAAGCCCAGGTACTTCTGAGTGCGGTCAAAGTAGAGTCTACAGATTGGCTTCCGGTTATTGTCATCCAACAAAACCCCACAATATGATTGTGTATCCCGAATAGTAATCCGATTTGCTGGAACAATTTCTCGTAGGATTGATTTCACGACGAAGTAACCATCCAGTTCCATCTGTGTTGTAACAACGCGTGATTCTTCTTTTGGGGTTTCTGCCGACGCTTCGGTTAAAGGCTCATCTACCGCTTCAAGCTCAGAAGTTTCGGCAGATAGGGCAGTCTGAATACGCTGGTTTACACGATCATTGATAACCTGTTTAAGAGCCTCACGGACAATATCTGTGAACTGCCCTAATGCATTTTGCGTCATTCGCCCAGAATACACCTGCGAGGCAAAAAAGCGGACAAAGGTTTCGTCAGGCTCAGTCAGTTGATGGGCGATGATGCGCTTGATTTCACGGGTGTATTTCATTTCCCCGGCAGAGGATACGATAGACTCCTCATCAAAATGTCCTTTTGTGAACCGCTTCAATTCTTCGATTTGATCTTCACGGATATTCAGCATATCCAACACAAAGAAAGGGCGGTCATCCATCCGATTTGCTTCTTCAATGTCTGAGTAGAAGTTATAAACAATGCCGTTGGTGAGAATCCCAAAGCGAACATCTGTCACTGTGAAGTAGCGATAGAGTTGTGATTTATGGTTATCATTGAGCTTTGTCCCAGCAGGTTTACACTCGAATAGAATTACAGGTTTATCATCAAGGATAATCGCATAATCAACTTTTTCGCCTCTTTTTGTGCCAACATCGGCTGTGTATTCAGGCACAACTTCCGTAGGGTTAAAAACATCGTAACCTAATGCGGCAATGAACGGCATGATGAGTGCATTTTTTGTAGCCTCTTCTGTGCCTACATGCTCCATGCGTTTTTCGGTCTGACGAATAAGTTCCTTCATCCGGTCTGCGAAATCCATGATTAAACCCTTTTAGATAAGTCAATATATTGTCCAAATAGTATGACCTATCCAATCGTAAGACGCAATAAAACGGATGTACGAATTTCAGACCAGTTTGTCTAGACTGGCAGAGTATTTAAGTCACACTCAAAATAGTCCATGAGTGTTTCCATAATTGTAAATGAACCCTGCTCTCTACGCCCTTTACTCCAGTCAATAAGAGTGGCACGCGAAATCCCTGTCTCTTCCTCAACAACATACTGAGAGATTTTGCGATTCTCTTTAGCTTGTTTTTGCCACATTAACTCATTTAAACGAAGTCGCATTGCCATCCTCATCTAACCTTCCATCTGAAACAAATTATAAAATACTCTTGACAGATAGTCAAGGGTGTGTTACTATTTAGACAAGCATGGTTTACTACATGCTTACGGAAATACAGCACTTTTCCAACGCAATATGTGGGGAGAACCACTGTAGCTCTCAGTCTTGGAGGACAGACTACAGTGGTTCAAACCACACCCGGGTCTTACCCATGAGTGCTGCTGTGAATTTTAACACATTGCACTTTCATGCACATCGCTTGTATCGACCTGATATAGGGGTGTGATGCAAGAAAAAAGCCCGTGACGACTTTTAGCCGAGGAAGTCACGAGCTTTAATCCGAAATATATACATCTAAAGGATAGCACAATGCTCTTTAAAAACACAGACGACTTATTGAACGCAGCAGTGCGCTACGCGTATCTGAACAGCTTCTCACACTACGGCGGGGCAGTCACGGCAACGGGTGTCATCACTCGGATTCGCACCACACCGTATCTCACGCAGGTCTTTATTAAGCCAGACGACCCGGCATTACGCGGGAAGTGGCGCGTGCTGGGAGATGACGTGCTGGCTGTGCTGGCGCTGGCTGTCGCGGAGGTGGCGTGATGACACTCTGGCTTGAAGTGGTTTTCTTGACATCGAGGAACGAAATCGCACACGGCACAATCATCACACACTTTCCCAACTTTGAATTCTGCGTGCAGCTTGACGACGAGAGTACCGAGATTATCCACATTGACGATGTGAAAGATGCAAAGGCGGTCTGGCGATGAACAGCAAACTCAAAACGCTGATGAAATTTCGCAGCCGCTATTACGCCGAGTGGGAGAACGCCAGAGACAGCCAGCTTCACTGGGAGAAAGAGCTGACAGAACTCTGGTACGGGCTGTACATGCAATATCACAGTGCGGTGCAGGAGTACATCAGAAACAACTGGAACAACCGGGCGCAGGGAGGTCAATCATGAAAAAGCAAAAAATGACACTCAAAAAAATACAACCTGGACAATATACATATGACGATAAGTATATCCTCTGGACGAATGAACAGGATTATGAATGGCGCATCACCGAATATTCGGTGACTGCCAGTGGATATGAGAATTTTGGTCGAGAGTTGTATCAGGATACGACGCTACGTGCTTGCAAGCGCTGGCTCAGTGTGCATCTGTACGGCGATCCACCTGAATCCAAACTCGACATCTGGGATACAGAATACGTCGAGACAAATCCCGCCAGCGCTGATCTGGTTCTCGATTTCGTTGAAGATCGGATTGAGGAACTGCGTGATGAATACGGGGAAATTCCGTACACAACCCTCGTTCAACTTTTCAAACGGCATACTGAGCGCATTGAGCAGGCAAAGACTGATGCACTGAAAGCGCTACGCCGGGAACTGCGAGAATGTGCTGATGAGGACTATGACGCCTCACAGGGCTATCAGGTGTTGCTGGACGGTACAAAAGAGATGTTACGCGCAGAAGACATCGAGCAGGCGAAGCAAGATTACGCAATTCTCAGCCGTGCGCTGAATGTCGTAGAAGGGCATCTCAATCAGGCGGTGAGACGATGATTGGCATCCATCACATTCTCGAATCCAGCACGCTTCACAATGCACCTGCTGCCCCTGCACCGGAACGCGTTGGCTTGATTAGGCGGGGCGACAGAGTGAGATGCTGTAATCCACTTACTGGCGGCATGTTCTACGGGACGTATTACACGACTGTGTATAAGCGCGATGTGTACGGCATTCGCATCTTTGGCACATGGCAGACGGTAGAAGTCCATCGCCGGGACATTCTGGCAGCACGGCG
Source organism: Epimenia babai (assembly GCA_011762755.2). Classification (NCBI taxonomy): domain Eukaryota; kingdom Metazoa; phylum Mollusca; class Solenogastres; order Cavibelonia; family Epimeniidae; genus Epimenia; species Epimenia babai. The sequence goes on from WURV02176011.1 coordinate 3,109, forward strand.
AGCGCAGCCGATTATGATCAACCCGCCGAAAACAAAGTGGGCATTTTAACGAACTGTCCAATAAAACCAGACAGTTGCCCGGCTATGGGCAGTTGTTTCCAAAATAGAAAAGACTGAACAGGAGCGAAACATGACTTTCAAGAGCTATGACTGGGAAAAACATGAGGAGTGGGCGCGGGAGCGGGATCACGCTGCCCGTAGCTGGAAAGAAGCCTTGATGAAAAACGCCCGGCGTCTGACCGAAGAGGGCGATGATTGCAAGCCATTTCTGGACGAGCATGGAGAGCCTGAATTTATGCGGGATTGGTGGTGGTACGAACAGGCGAACATCTGCCGGGATACTGCTGACATGCTTGAAGAAGAACAACGCTTCATCGCGCCTATCCTCAAGCGGCTGAAACAGGCTATTGAGAAGATTGAGCGACAGATTGAAAAACTGGAGGAGCGTGCCGTCCTGCGAGCATATACGCGCAGTGCAGAGAAGTACGGTTATTCAGAGTACCTTGAGCAGATGGGGATAGAACCGGATAACCCCGAAAGCATTTTACGCTGGTAGCAATTGCTTCAAAGAGCCGGGACAGATACGTAGAAAAAATATTCTAATATTGTGCTATCATAAAAGGAGTAACAACATGAAATCTATCATCGTAATCATACGAAATCGAGGTGACACAGCAGACATTCGACTGAAACGGCAGGGTATTAGTTTTCCGGCTACCCCCTGCCGTTCAGCACATCCATTCACGTCCGGCGTGTTCCGGCTTTCCTGTCAACAGGCAGTCGCGCCCGCCGTCGTTAGCTTAACACACTCAACCCTGCATCGGGCTTGAGATTCGATGCAACTGCCCAATCTTTCATCAATTAACGGAACATCAAGGAGCAGCACAATGAGCAACAAATTCGAGAGTCGGCAACAGGTGGTGGCGGCGCTGAATAATGGCGTGACGGATTTTGAGGGCATGAATTTGTCCGGGGTGAATTTGTCGGAGTTGGATTTTAGACGCGCCAATCTGGAAAGCGCCGATCTGGAAAGCGCCAATCTGTGGGGTGCCAATCTGCGACACGCCAATCTGGAAAGCGCCGATCTGGAAAGCGCCGATCTGGAAAGCGCCAATCTGGAAAGCGCCAATCTGCGACACGCCAATCTGTACGACGCCGATCTGGAAAGCGTAAAGATGAACTGGCAATCACATGAATTGATCGCAGAACGCCTGCGACAGGTTGTCGGGGAGACTTCTAATCCTGCCCTGTATAGCCTCGCGCCGGGGTTCCTTCTGATGAACAAGGGGTGGTGCTGGCAGGAGTTGCTGGAGAATTTCCCGCCCGAATTGGCGCAGGTAAAGCGATGGGCGCTCAAGGAAATGGCAACGTGGCGATTGTCGCCAGATGAAGATATCCCGCAGGCATTTGCGACTGCGTTGCTGGCGGTGCAATCATGACCACCACACTGAAACGCCAGACTGTACCCGCGCTGGATATTGATGCGATTCTGGCACACTGGAACCGCCAGGGGGCATTCAAAAAAACGAAACGCGACCGCCGCCGGGAGCATAAACAGAATCGCAAAGAGCAGCGCTGGTTACGGCGTGGCAACCTGCACCTGCTGATTACGCGAATGGCGACCTCTCCGAATAAGAGCTTTGTGAAGCGTGAAATTCGTGCCTACTTGAAGCGCTCCAATAAGAGCCAGTTACAGGCAGTACGCGACAAGTACAACGTCCTCTACTTTGAAGCAAAAGCAGACCAGCAGCGCCACCTGATGCGTGCCTATCACACCCTGATCCAGATGTGTGACACCCGTTTGCTGGCTTCATGAGCGCCTTTGATAAACGCCGCAGTCGCTATGTCCGACAACGTGCCAGCAATGCCCTTATGTGGCGCATGGCAGAAAACAGACAACTCTCGGCTGCTTTAAAACACCGACAACAGCAGGAGAAAACACTGATGGAAACGAACGGCACCGCCGCCCTTGCTCCGGTAGAAAACAACATCACCATTTTCCCGACTGACCTCATGGCAGTCAAAGCCGCCATTGCCAGCGCTCTGCAACGCAATGCTGCAATTGAAGAAGTGCGACGCAACATGGTAGATGGCTTGCATTACGGCAATATCCCCGGCATTGAAAAGCCCGTGTTGAGTAAAGCCGGGGCAGAGTTCATCAATGATGTGTACGGCTTTCGTCCACATTACGACATTGTGAAATCCGAGTACGATTGGGACACCGGGTTTGTGTACCTGCAATATCGTTGCACCTTGATTCATCGCCTCAGTGGGATTGCGGTTGGTGAGGGCATCGGTAATTGCAGCACACGGGAATCTAAATACTGGTGGCGCACTGCCCGGCGGGTCTGCCCGAAGTGTGGGCAGGACAAGCTGATGCGAAGCAAATACCCGCCACGCAATCAGCCCGGCGCAGAGAAGGGCTGGTATTGTCGCAACAATGACTGCAAAACGAATTTCGATTATCAGACCCCTGACATTCTGAATCAGCAAACGGGCAAGGTCAAAAACGAAGACATTTTCGACATTGTAAACACCGTCGATAAGATGGGGCAAAAACGGGCTTATGTTGCCGCCACGCTTTCTGCGACCAATGCCAGCCAGTTTTTCACACAGGATATGGAAGACCGCTACGATGGGGTGTTGGAAGGTGAAATCGAAGAGGTACCGGACACCTCGCAGGTTACATCGTCTTCAAAGCCAGCACTTACGCCACCTGCACTCACAGCCGATACCCTGCTGGATTTCACAAATAAAGCGCACAAAGAAGCGCTGCGGCAACTACTGGCAGAAGTCAATCAACATGGTGTCACAGATAAGAACATTCTCAACCAGCTTGAAGCAGATACCTTCAGCACTATAGCTGATGCAAACCGCACGCTGGCAGGTATTCGTCAGGCGGCACGTGATGCACTACAGGCGAAGAAAGCAAAGACAGGCACGCCCCCCAACACAATCAGCACCACAGAAGCAGACCGCCTTATCGCCCTGATGCTGGCAACACTCGGATGGGATGATGAGCAGGATTTAGCGGACATTCTGCCACAGCATCCCCGCACCTATAGCGGCAACAACACGCTGATGCACGCCTTCCACAAACACCTGCGCGACAACACGCCACCGGTTGTGGTCGAGAGGGCGCTGTACAAAAAGACCGACAAAGCCACGCTGGAGCTACACACCCCCTCCGGCTACATGCTGTTCGGGTATGGCGGACGCAGCGTCATCATGGATAGCCTGCCCGAATATGCCGCACAGCACAAAGTCAATGAGTGGGATACCTCCCAGAATTGGAAAGCGCCCATTGATCTGCCGGAGAAGCTGATCGTTACGTCCTATGATCGCTACGGCAAAATCACCGGGCTGACCACACTGGCAGATTATCGTGAGCAGCAGCAAAAAGCGGCTGACGATATGCCGCTTTCGGGCAGCAGTGAGCAATCCCCGCCAGAAGAAATCCTGCCTTTTTAGAAATAGAGCAAGCAGGGACGCACTAACCAGCGTCCCTTATGGAGATGTTTAACATGCAAACCAGAACCATTCTTGAAAAACTGAAACACTTCACACAGCAGATTTACGCCCGCCAGCAGCAGCTTGCCCGTTATGACTCCTCGCTGGCACGGTATCCCGACGAGATGCCAGGCGAGAGCCACACGCTGAATATGTATCTCAGGAACTACCGCGCCAGAGCGTATGCAGAACGGGCGCTGGATGGGGTTTTGTTACAGACAAAAATGCTCATCATCCTCTACGGGCTGAACGAAACGTTAAACGGTGAAGTCCCTGAGATGCCCTGGCTGGGCTATGTGTTCGGGAAACCATTCGTTGACCTCAGTGCCATTCCCGCGCCCCTGCACTGGTATGACATGCTTGTGCAGGATGTGGTCACAGTCACGGTCATGCCCGGCTACTGGCAGGTGACACGCCTCTCAGACACATCTGCTTACGTGGATGTTCGCAATGTTCAGACCGGGGAGACTCGTTGCGTCAGTGCCGCAGATTGCCACCTGATTGCCCGGCGGGAAGGCACGCCTCAGTTACAGGACGGGTTGGATGTGAATCCGCAAGGGGCAGTCGCATGAACTTACTTCCAGCACAGGTACTCACCGGATTAAATCGCATCCATCACTGTGATGCAGCAGTTCTCTTAAGCGCATTACCTTCAAATAGTATTGACCTGGTTTTGACCGACCCTCCATATGGGCTATATGGTCGTACATTTGAATTCCCTCACAAGAAATACACTGCCATTAACGAACTTTGGGATAAAGTCGTCCCTTTGGCGTGGATGCGTCAAGTTGAGAGGTTATTAAAACCTGGGGGTTCAGTTGTATGCTTTGGCGGACGCCAAAGCATTTATCAGGTCGCCAATGAAGCTTTGCGACTTGATTGGCGAATTGTCAACGATGTCACCTGGTACAAGCCGGATGCACCGCCTAACTTCACCGGGCGCATGATGGCGGAATCAACCGAACGCGCCATCTGGTTTTGTCCCGATGGGCGCGGGTGGACTTACAATCTCGACTACGCAAAGCAAGTCAACGGCGGAAAGAATTTACGCGATGTGTGGGAACACGGCAGCCATCGGGGTGGGCGACTCCATCCCAGCCAGAAACCCACCACCTTAATTGAAAAATTCATACGGCTACTCTCTCAGCCTGACGATGTTGTACTTGACCCGTTCTCCGGTTCCGGCACAACAGCCATTGCAGCCCTCAAAGCCGGACGGCACTACATCTGTGGCGATAGCCATTACGAGTATGTTGCTCTGGCACAGAGGCGGGTGCTGAATGAAGACCCCTATCAGGAGACCCATCTTGAAAACGGCAGAATCCAGCCCAGTTTATTCAGTAGCGCAGGGAGAGTCTCATGAATCCTTTAACACCTATGCAAATCAAAGTCCTTGCGCTTATTGCGGCAGGTTATGAACGCCGCCAGATTGCCGCGCAGTTAGAAATCAGCATCAACACACTCAAAAACCATCTGGTGAGCGCATACAAACGCACCGACACCCACAACCAGACCCACCTCATCATCACAGCGCTCAGGAATGGCTGGATTGAGATAGGAGATCGCGCATGACACCCCACAACTACGGTCACGGCTTCGCGCTCTCCTACAACGGCAAAGCCTGCTATGTCTACGCTAAAACGCCCGGCAGCACCTATACCCTCGCATATTACGCCGGAGAGGGCATCGGCTTGCGCTACTTCCAGAACGTGCCGGAATGGGTGCTGAATGATGCCTATGCGGTGGAGCTTGAGGAAAGGAAACGCGCATGAGCCTGACATTAGGCGGCACATTCTCAGGGATTGGCGGTTTTGAAGAAGCTGCGCGACGTGCTGGCATACAGGTGTCGTGGCTCTGCGAAAAAGATAAATTTGCACATCAGGTACTTCATGAACATTTTGACGCGCCTATTATCGAGGATATACACCATGTCAACAGCAACACAGTTACCCCTGTGGACATCATCACAGGCGGCGTTCCGTGCCAAAATTTCAGCATGGCAGGAAATCGCAAAGGATTGGCTGGAGCGAAATCCAGCATCTTCTTTGAGTTCCTTCGCGTTCTTGACGAGGTTAAGCCACGCTGGTTTGTCTTCGAGAATGTCCCCGGCTTACTGTCCGCTAACGGCGGACGGGACTTTGCCATCGTCATTTCAGGGCTGGTCAAATGCGGGTATCGCCTCGCATGGCGAATCCTGGATGCTCAATATTTCGGACTCGCCCAGCGTCGTAAACGTCTGTTCATTGTGGGACATTCTGGAGACGGACGCGCCGCAGAAGTATTATTTGAGTCGAAAAGCAGCGCGTGGTATCCTCACCAGAGCCACAAAGCGCGGCAAGCTCGTTCCCGCACATCTGGAACTCGCACTCCTCAAAACCGCCGGCTGGCATCTGCCCGTGTTGTCTCCGGCACCGTCACCGCTCACTGGCACAAAGGCAACGGCGGACCCTCTGGCGACGAGTGCTACAACCTTGTTACCGACGAAACACAGCGCAGGCGAATCTACGATGCAAACGGCATCAGCCCCACACTCAACGCTGAAGAGGGGCGAGGTGGCGGTGTCCCGAACATCTTCCTCAGCGATGCTGTCAAAACCCGCGTGGGATACCGACACGGCGTGGGCGACTCTCTCATCGTGGAAACAGGGGCAACTACCCCGCACCCCGGCAGTGATTCACCTCTAGCGTTTCACGAAAACCAGCGCAGCGAACTTCGTATCTCCGATACAGCAGGAACGATTTCAACAACCCCCGGTACAAAAGGGACATGGCATCTTTACCAGCCCCACGTCCGCCGTCTGACCCCGCTTGAATGCGAGAAGTTGCAGGGGTTTCCATCAGGCTGGACTAACAACGGGCAGAGTGATACCCAGCGCTACAAACAACTTGGCAATGCCGTCCCTGTGCCTGTGGCGCAGTGGATACTGCAACGCATTGTAGACATCGAGGAAAAATACTCATGAAGATTAGAGCAGGCGACACCGTGCGCTATCAGGGTACGCTCTGGTGCGTGACCGGTATCAACAGACGTAATTGTACCCTGCACGACCTCAAACCATATCTTCGCTACGAATATGACGAAGGCGTGCGAATTAACCCTGACTACTCAAAGCTGTTTGACGTACCTGTGCGCGATGTGGAGCGCTTGATGATTTACATGCGCTCCACATTGACCTTGCGACAGGTCACACGTACCCCGGATGGCAAGCGGATTATCAACAAACGCACCCTGCGAATCGGCGATGAATACCCGGTGCGAAAGCTGGCGTTTGGGCATAGCAGCCAGACGAACAGTTTTGAAACGGGTGCGTGGATTTGCGCTGGCGATATGAATTTCTACCTGCACATTAACGAATACAGACATTTAGAAAGCGAGGAAAAAGCCGCATGACCGACGCAAAAGACCTGCGAATCAAGCTGCTCGAAATCCGCCTTGAGGAGCTACTGGAAGAGAACGAAGGATTAGGACTCGAAATCTTCGAGCTAGAGGATGATTTAACAACGGCTGAAGAAAATCTTAAAAAAGAACAAGAGGTCGTTGAGTATCTTCAAGAAGAAAACACAGAGCTTGAGGAAAAACTCGAAAAAGTTGAGACGTTCCTTGAAGACATCTTCGGTATGAACGTCCCTGACATTCAACCCTGGCAAATCTCCGAAATCCGCGATGCCATTGAGCCTATCCTGAAGCCGTATTTATATTGGAGAAAATCATCATGACCTATCAAGAAGGCGATACCGTATTCGCCACAGAACTCATCTGTGAGCACGGACTGATTATCACGACAGACGGGCAGGGTGAGATTGTCACCTGCTACGCAAACGGGGATTATCAAGTGCAGTGGCACGGCGGCAGTATGTTGTCCCGTGTCCGTCCCGATGCCATATCCGCAACGCGGGTCAACCCTGATGACGATAGCTACCAGCACGAAATTGACCGCATCATGAAACAATTCAACGAAGATGAGCAGGCAGCGCAGGATGAATATAAGCGCACCATTCAGACCATGCAGGCACAAATTGACAGGCTCAAAGCAGACAATAAAGACCTGCGCATCAAACTGGCTGCCGCGCAGAGCATGTTAAAAGTCGCAATTGTCCCCGACACGGAGCGCGAAACGAAAGAACTTCCTGCGATTGAAACAACGGTGATTGAGCCTGATAACCGCGTGATTGCACCCGGTAGTGACACGATTGACCCTGAACCCCACACGATACAGAAAGAGATGGATGGCATGGTCGAAGCCGGGCAGCATCCGGTCATGGTGCTACCAGAACGCCCTGAGAGCGATTTAGCGCAAAAAGATACCCCGGTGGGGCAGGTCTATCGTATTGCCAGCAGGGAGGAGGCGTTGGAGTGCGTGGACATCTACATTGGACGCGAGGGTGGTTTCCTCGCTGGCGTGCCATTCATGGGCTTCAGGATCAATGTGCGGCTGGGAGCTTCGCACATTGTCTACTATCACGCAACTCAATGTACACCCATTAAAGCCACTCAGGAGGGTGCCGCATGAACATCCCACTTTTACCACCGCCAAAAGACTTTGCAGCAACACTGCTGCTACTACCTGCCAGAGTGCCGGAGCGCAACACCGCGCCTGTCACGACGATTGAGACAAAAATGCAGAAGCCAGTCACAGCAGGGCAGGCTGTACCAGAGATACCGGATGCGCCGAAGAAGGCGAAAAACCCGGAGAAACCAAAGAAGGCAAAGAAAATCCGCTATGGGTTCGCCTGGGGCAAATGGTGTACACCACCACGCTCTCAGCGTGTTCTGGAGTGCCTGAAGACCTATCGTGACTCAAAAGGCGCGAAGTTTCTGGGTTTCAATATCTGTCCGCACGAGGGGCAGACGTGGATTAAGTTCTATCGTGCCAGCGATTGCACTATGCCCCGTGAAGCACGCCAGCAGAGAGGCAAAGCCGCATGAGTCCTGAACAGATTTTCGGTATCCAGCGCGGTGATTTTATTGTCGTCGCAAAGCACATCGAGGGGCTGGTCTCACCCGGTGCAATCGGCAGAGTATGGCGTGTTTCTACATTTGGCATCGTTGTGAATTTCGGCAGCTTTGCCACCATTCTCTATCACGACAACAACGACCAGCCAGAGTATCAATTGTGTGGAGGTGCCGCGTGATTGAACACACTCTTTACGCGCATCATGGCGGATTTAAATGCCAGACATGCCACCAGTTTTACAGTGTGTTGCCGCACAGCAAAAACCTGTGTCCGGGCGTACCCGTCTTCACCGGAGCGTGGGATGGTGCATTTGTCCGGGCAGAGAGACATCTGGGATATAAACCCCTGACAAAAAAACAGATGGGCGTCGCCGGATTTCAGACTGGCAAGAAGCTACCCGCACCTGTCGCAGCAGTCGAATACAGCAAAAATAATAATGGCTACCTTTTCCTGTACAGCCCGGCAGAAGGGGTGCCGAAAAGCCAGCGCACCCCGGCGCAGGTCGAAGCACATCAACGCATGATCCAGCAGCGCTATCACTGTGATCGATGCAACTGTCGGCTGGAAAAACATGAACACGGTCATGAGTACTGTGATCGCTGCGCGGCAATTTGTTGGGCGCAGGGGGTGCTGAAAGAAGGCGCGTTGATTCTGGATACAGAGACAACCGGGCTGTATGACGCGGAAGTGATGCAACTGGCGATGATTGACACCGAAGGCTGCGTCCATCTTGATACCCTCATCAATGCCCGCAACGCTCATGAGGCGCTGAACGGAGCCTATCAGGTACATGGTATCCATCCCGATGCGGTGAAAGATGCCCCGAACTTCGTAGACCTCTACAGCCGGATTCAGCAGATTGTGCAGGGCAAGCAGGTGCTGATTTATAACGCTGCATTTGATACCAGTGTGCTGGATGAGATGTGCGATCGCAGACACCTGCCCTGGCTGGTGATGAAGGCGGATTGCGTGATGAAGTGGTACGCGCAGTATATCGGCGAGACTCGCGCAGACCGCGATTACAGAGGGCGCTGGCGAGGCTGGTCATACCAATGGCAGAAGCTCCCGTACGGGAATCACACTGCTGTGGGAGATTGTTTTGGCACATTAAAAGTCTTGAAGGAGATGGCAACATCATGACCATTGGACAGGGAATCATTATCAAAAAAGACATCAAAGATCGCTACGGCAAGCCGCTTGCCTATCGCGGCGACAGGGCGACGATTCGCATGATTAGCCAGACCGGAATCAGAGCGCAACTGCTAAATGGCAAATGTGTATTCCTGAAACGCACCAGCCAACAGAACGCAGAATACAAATTGATTGATGAGGTCGCACGATGAGAATCATTAATCGAGCACGAATCACACAATTCTTTGAGCAACTAAAGTGGCGAGCTAGAGAGTTCGCTTACCAGTTCTACATCCTCCAACCACGATGTGATAAGTGCGGCTCACCCGACTGTGTCCCTTACTACTACGAAATCTGGAACGAGGATTCTAAAACGTATCTCTGCCTGGATTGTGCAGCAGGTCTTTTCTGTCTTTATTGCCATAGTTTCACAGCCGGAACAGAAGATAGTTTTATCTACGGCAAGTGGCAGTGTAGTAGCTGCGCCGGAATTCAGAGTGAATACGAACCTGAAGACGATTACTACGATGAATACGGATATGCATATGACCCATACGATGACTAACGCTTTCGGGCAAAAAGTGCGCGAACTACGCCATCAGAAATACATGACCCAACAAGCCCTTGCTGATGAACTTCAAGTCTCAAAAACATACATCAGCAAAATTGAAAGCGGTAAATGTCAGGTCATCCCATCTCACGATGTCATTGCACGCCTTGCCGGGGCGCTGGATGACTTTGATGGCGCGCTTCTGTACCTGTCAGGGAAGGTGGATACGAAAGCCCTGCAACAGGTCGCAAAAGGCAACCCGCTAATCGGGGCAATTTTGCGGCGCATTTCCGGCGAGTTGATTAACGACAGGCAATATACACGAATCTGGGAAGTCATTATCGATGACTACCCATTCTAACTAACCCGTAAACAATCTTCGGTTGTCATCTGGCGATAGCCGGGGTACAATTGTGAAAGAGTTCTGTAGACGCCAAAAACGCCCGACTAAGAATCAGGGCGTTAGGGGCAAGCAGCAGCGCTCAATTTCATTCAATTGTACTTCGGTACTCGTGACAGATGTTGCCGAAGCGTATGCACAGCTTACCAGCTTGTG
>WURV02176022.1:2668-13808 GCA_011762755.2 Epimenia babai
GTCAATACTAATTTAAGTCAATACTAATTTAAGTCAATACTAATTTAAGTCAATACTAATTTAAGTCAATACTAATTTAAGTCAATACTAATTCAAGTCAATACTAATTTAAGTCAATACTAATTTAAGTCAATACTAATTTAAGTCAATACTAACTGAAGAATCACTTTGTGAGGCCATAATCAAAATATGCAAAACAGTAGGTCAAGTTCACACAATGTAATTGTACAACTAACCAATGCAAAAACAATGGATCTAACTGTTTCAATGAAGGAATCAAATGCAATAGCATAATATGTCATTCAAGCTTAGACAGTAAGCGCAATTAATCCCATGTCCTTTGCTATGCTTTGAATTGCAATGAGTGGTAATTACGAGACAGTGTCTAGAATAGCATATAAAAACTCAATAATAAACAAAAATAGCATATTAATCTTCTTAGTTCCCTCTATCAGTTTATGATATTACTCGGCAAATGTTTGCGCATTTTTCCAAGCAGACTAGTCCATAATAACGGCAATCAGAGATCGCCTGCCACCACTCTCGTAAACGCAGAGCGTGTTCAATGTTGTAAATGTTATTAAATTGTCGCATCTATATTGGGTTATTCCTTTACGTCCAACGACCTTCTGCAAATCGTATCTCCTCTCGCAGAAGTATTGGGTGGAATTGTTCGCATAGACAATCACTCTCCCATGTGTATAGTATCAGTTTTCTGTAACAAAAAATTCACAGTTTTCACCACATACAGTCGATCATGTGTCGTATATGATGACAAAATGTGATTTTCAGGTGGAAATAAGGATTAGACAGCTTCAACATGCTTGTGTAATCAATTTGGAGTTGTTTATTCCAAGCTAATGACACTGTACATCAGTACGTTTTAGTAGATGCATGCATTGACCTCCATGTCCTGTTAATAATGATAGTAATAAAGTTATAGTATTGTAAAGAAGTGAATCTATATATTTCAACACAACAGACACATCCATATTTGTGGGTTTCTGAAGGAACTTTTGATTAGAAAGAAAAGATCCCCACAAGAACCTTTTGATTAACTGATTATCATCTTTATTGTTATCATTATTATTGCCGAAAATAAGTTTTCCAATAGTTGATATAGCAGATATTGCTGTATTAAGTGTACTATAGCCAACCCCAGTGGATTTTAATTCCTGGAGATAATTTACTACATTTATGGGAGATGGATTAATCTGTGGTCGTTGGCGAAAAGACAACCATTTGCGATAAACTTGACCACTCTTGTTTGTTCATATGAGCCATGATTTAAGAATACATGAAACCATGCTAGGTACATGACAACATGCTAGATACATGACAACATGCTAGATACATGACAACATGCGAGGTACATGACAACATGCTAGATACATGAAAACATGCTCGGTACATGACAACATGCTAGGTACATGACAACATGCTAGATACATGACAACATGCTAGATACATGAAAACATGCTAGGTACATGACAACATGCTAGGTACATGACAACATGCTAGGTACATGACAACATGCTAGATACATGAAAACACGCTAGATACATGAAAACATGCTAGGTACATGACAACATGCTAGATACATGAAAACATGCTAGATACAGGTGTGGTATCAGATGACGCGCCTCGTTAAATCTGTCGGCATAATTAGAGTCCTCACCATCATCAGAACTATACATGATGGCCACATATCATGTGTAGTATTCGTGGAAACCATGATTGGTCAGACCACGGTGGCGCTATACGGACAACTTCAGCCAGGTCGGTCGCTATCCTTCCCAAGATTCTCTGGATGATGCTGAAAGGAGGAAACATGCAGTAGAAAATGCACCTACAATAATAGCATTATGATCAGGCCTGAAAGATGCATATTTTGGTAACTGATGGTTATGAGTTTCGATGTTAACATGTCAATAGAATTGTTTCACTAGTATAGATCACATAGAGTTTTGAAATTTTTCTGCCGAGCTTCCACTCTAAATCATCATTTATTTTCCTTGATAACAAATCTTCATTATTTTCACCTGGAAGTTCATTCAAATTATACATTCATACACCTATATGTAAGATGTTGAAATTTGGTTATCAGTCCACACAGAAATATGGCAATTTTCATCATTCAACATATACGGTGTAAAGTCAAATGTATCGTTTTCGTTTAATTTATATGCATCTCTTGTTCATCATGTGCCCAATGACCATGTAAAATTTCTTAAGGATATAAGGGGGCAATTGTAAGTGCAACTGTCAGTTACTACTATATATAACGTAGCTCTAAACCTCACCTTTTCCCATTAATATGTGGTGAAGTTGTTTTCTAGATAAGGAGTGAGGAATTAACCGATGTTCTCGAGAATGGGAGCGAGATTACCACACGGTGTCACTCTTCAGCAGATATCAACATGACACGTATTCTGTTTGCTGGGGATGTCTCCAGTAATATATGTGGCACTTACTCTGTATAAATACAGCCACAGCATCATGTAGAGGCATTCAAAAACTACAAGCTTCTTCAAGATCTTTAAGGTTTCATATTAGTTTCTATAGAATGATGACCCCTGCACACGCTATCACACGTGTTTGCGGGGACCATTACTACTGACTTCATATCACCTTATTCTATGTTTTTTATAAAGTTGTTCCATGTAATTAATTTTGTAATGGAAGTAGTATATGGCAGCGAGATGATGATGTGAAGGTATTGCTGGTTGCCATCAGAAGTTCTGTATTCTTGGTGACCATGTAGTTTTTGCTGACAGAGCATGTAGGCTATAATTATTAGTGACCCATATCTAACGTACGTATCAGTTTCAGGAACACGTCGACGTATACATACAAAATGAAAGGTCAATTAGCCATTTTGAGTTTGCTGATCGTCAGCTTTATTCAGTTGTCGTGGATACAACCCAGCGAATCATCTGCTGCCGGTGAGTGTAGCGCAACCGCCCCATTTTATAGGAAGTTAGCGGTTAATAAACACCCTCACTCGCATACATACATGCATATACACACGCTCACAAACACACATCGTGTTTAACAACGGTAAATAGGTAATAAAATTTCAAATCCAATTTGGGGCTTTGTCATTGTGCATATAAAAACTGATCGACTAACTGTCTATAGTGTCAAATGGAATAATTACAACTCGTTACTGTTTTGATCTCGTGTATTATCTTCCTCCTCCTACAGCATACGGCTCCAGTCCGTTAACTGAAGATTAATGTAAAATTCTCCATATAGCACACATACGAAAATTCAAGGTTACACCTCATTGACTCACTGAAAGGTTACGATTAACGCAAACTTTTGAAAACAAGTATTCTTCATCAGCTGTTGTCTAGTCTACTTGTATACGAGAGCTGGTTTTTATAATTACCTGGGTGAATAAAAAAGTAAAGTGAATTAGGCATTTATATCCATCACTTTATAGCCACTAAATACGGTGTTACCTTTATTTTTCGTATCATACGATATGTCTCACGAAACAAGCCACATCTCTGCACGTGTATACAGTAGACAATATGACGTTAATAGACGGTTTTTGCGTAATGATGTTGGAGGAAGCCACCGTGAAGTGATTACTTTTACAGATAAACGCGGGGAGAAAGGAGACATAATAATGGATAAACGCGAGGGACAGCAATTTCTGAACAAACGAGGAATAACTTCGAAGAACTCGAAGGAGGAAATGTATGAGGAGAATAGAAGATTCGAAGGGTGGAGATAAAAGAGCTGGGAATATGAAGAAAATAAGTACTAATGGGTAATTTTTAATAGCGATAAATACCCTATGATATGTAATTGTCATTTTGTGTACAAATATTTTAATATATAAAAGCATATTAATAAGTGAAAAATATTTCATGAAATATCACCTATATTGTTTTCCTATTACGTATATAAGCTACACTGTATCTATGAGTGTATAAATTTTGGTTAATTGAAAATAATTTTATTTAAGCAGTTTTGGCATTATATATATGCCGTTTTTATATCTTAATAAATATTTATATCTTTATAATTGATAGAAAAGTTCTCTAAATAAATTAAATATTGACCAAAATAAATAATTACACACAGTGGATCGAGCTAAAATAAGGCTGCTAGAATAAAAATTGGATGACACATGAAAACCTGTGGTGCAAAGATCACTTATAACAACGAGGTAGTTAGAATAATGATTTTAATACTAAAAAACTCAGGAAAAATGAAAAAAACACTCGTCGAGTGGCTGAAACCTGACACAAGTACATGATAAATGTGCACTGTTGGTTCCCTGTCTTTCTCGGTATTCTCCTACAGAAAATAAGATTTTCATGCATATATGCTGAGGATTCCAAGGTAGATATGTTGTGAAGATTGTAAATTTGAGAGAAATGAAAGAATGAAATAGATTTCATTCAAGTGTACATATTATCTAAGATGTGAAAGACACTTTACATCAGAATATTTAATGTTAGAAATTCTATGTCAATTACATATTAATTAATTGTTGATATTATAGTTAGTCTACCTATCTGTTAACATTATCTGCTATCATATATAGTACGACACAATTGAATTTCAGTGCAATGGGTACAGTAAAAATATTATGTAAATCTATATTGTGTGATAACAGAAATAAAGATTGTCTACGGAAATGTCTACAGAATTTGGTTTATTTGTTATAAGAAATGTTGAATAAGTATGTTTTGTAGTTTTTTATCGGCTAAAAAAAGCAGTGGATTGCGGAATGTCTAGTGTAAGTGCACTAAAGAGGCACTAAAAAGCCCGTTCACCGAACTCATCGTGTTCCGTACGAGAAACTATTATAGTAAGGGAAGATAAGCGTGAACGAGCAGAAGGGTTGCTCCCATTTTATCGTGCCATTACTATTCACGTAGCTATTGAACCAGTAAGATATCTCGATATAGTATTTTGTTTCAGAATGTTGAGTGAGTTTACCTAATGCTAACATGTCACATAGTACAACAATCACAAATATCTAGATTTTAATAAATATGTATATAAATCTGGTCTCTTGAAGAATTTTTTTCGAATTACTATTAATTTTTTTACTGTTTTTTGCTCTTTGTCTTTCAGATAGAAGCCAACGAACCTTTCCGAATGAATGGTTTCTGTTGATCCTCGTATAATTAGATTTAATTTCATGCAATATGCTTCAATGCTAAATAAATCAATTATTCAATCCTGAAAATTACTCTTGTTTGTAGTTTTTCGTAATTATAGTGGAGATTTTAGA
The DNA here is from genome assembly GCA_011762755.2 of Epimenia babai. NCBI lineage: Eukaryota > Metazoa > Mollusca > Solenogastres > Cavibelonia > Epimeniidae > Epimenia > Epimenia babai. The sequence continues at coordinate 7,929 of WURV02176022.1, forward strand.
GTAGCGAGGTTTTTACGGTTCCTAGCGCTTCTGGGTCTTTGGCATTAAGGTGGTTATAAGTTGGAAATTTACATGGTTGTTAGGCACAGTGACAAGCGATGAGCCATGGGTTTACTAGATGTTTGGTTCGCATAAATCTGACAAAAAATGACAGTAAATCCCACAACCAAGATAGTGTGACTTTTATTTAAGCTATATTGATGTTGTGACGTCGAACAATGGAAAGATGGCGGTGTTCGCCATCTATTGTTTAGCTGTGAGATGATGGCCAATGTCTAATGTTCAGTAGGCAAGCGGTCATCACTATATGATACGAAAATCGAGATCGTTAATCAATTAACACCGTAATAATAATAATAAACGAGTTAATTTAGAGTGCCACTCTTAATATGCATTTTCAGTGACCCTCCAGTAATTGTGTTTAGTATAACATGGATAATAATTTGCATACACAATCAAATTTATAATATAGTCTCTATGGATAACTTAGATAAGACTGTATCAAATTAACAATGGTGGCCCTGATGCCGAATGAATGCGAAAGACGAGAATGGAGAATGAAATGGTCAATGGTGTCAAAGGCGGCGGAAAGATCAATAAGAACTGATTGGCCTGAGTCGAGACAAGAGAGGATGACGCGCTTTGGAAGAACGTCGATAGATGAGGTCTTGATAGGCTTGCGATGAATTACATTGGTAAGTGTTTCAATAGTGAGAGGAATGAAATCACGAAGGATTGTGATCCAGCAATCGAATTGCATTGGTCCAACGAAATGTGATCACAAGGTTCATTGTCAATAGCTTACCTAATAAGTGTAATTTTATCAGAAAAGAAATCGGCAAAACGTTGAACAACCCATGAGGAAGGAATATTATCTGGTTGCCTGCCAGAAATATCGGATTGACTGGTGAGAGTTTAAAGAGGCGAACAAGTGTTTCTAGCTGTTTTTTGATTCTTCAATGATAGTAACGTAGGCGCGTTTGGCTGAGTTTATAAGATAGACAGTATCACGTGAAAGTTTGTCATAAAGCAATTTGTCACCTTCAGATCTGCTGGTTCGCCATTTCCGCTCAGCAGGCCGTCTGGATCGTCTAGAGGCAAGGATACTTGAAGTTATCCATGGTGAACAAGATCTAGAGCGTCGAGGCTTTCGTGAAACCAGAGGGTCATGGTTGTCGAGTTTAGTTGCGAGAATTCGGGTGATTTTATCTAGGCCGTCGTCCACAAGAAAGTCACAACCGAGGGTCGAGATACGCAAGTCAAGTTCCGCAACGAATTATGAAGTGTCAATCTCGCTGATGAGCCTGTGAACCTGTTTACTTTAGCAGTGGTTAGTAGGGTTAGATAGTCACATGGTCAAGACGAGCCATTACCAAGAAGTGATCAGACACGGGCAGTTGCATCACAGATTCGATTACGATTCAGGACTTAAAAAATGCGACAATATCCAGAGTGTGACTGCTTTTGTGCGTCGTTTCACGAACCACCAGGTTGAGGGAAAAGGAATCTATGAGTTATGTGAATTTGTCGCGATCATCACGTGTGTCCTTACGTTTGCAATTGCAACAGACACTTGGTCATACGCCAAACTGAGAGGTAGGTATGCATGCAGTAAGTCCTCATACAACGGATAACATCCCTGAGAATGAAAAAATGTTTTTCATAATCCCATGTGTTATTACGTAATATTCTCTGCTATATAGAATATAACAATAAGTCAAAGACACTTCCACGGTATAAATTTAACCATGTTTATTGAAAGCAAAAGTGATCATTAATAAACAACACAAAAAAATCAGCATCCAATTTTTCATTTTCACATATCTTTTCACTTCTCTACGTAGTTTTACTAACACAAAATGTAAGAAATATACCTTAGACTGGGGTCAAATTGTTTCTCAACATATTTATTAAAAGAAAAGGCTATCTAATTCGTGACAATGTCTAGAGTAGACATACACATGTTCATTAATGTAAGATCGTCATAATTTTCTAATGAATACACATTCGTATTTATAAATGTATCCAAATGACTTATTGGAGTAGTATTGACTCAAGTTGATGATAGAGGAATAACTTGAGCATTTCCACATATTTTAAATGAAAACTAAAATACAATAAAGTACTGTTAGTTATACCGCCTATGTAATTTTGCATATCATTAATGTATTCATTCATTTTTTGTTTATGATTGGCACATGTAAGACACAATGACTAGCTCTACGAGTGACTTCTGTGACTGGTTCCAGTCTAGGCACTACCGATGTACGCAGTGCCAATGCCTTGACCCAGGGGGTGGCACGTGATCTTCGTCTCGTACTCATCCAACTGGATGAGCGGTTCCTCTTTATTCAAGAGACGACACACCGTATACACAGCTATTTCAAACTCGGGACTCGTACCCAGGAAGATCGTACCCATTGGCTTGCCCGTGTCCTTTTTCCATGTGAACTGGATCGTAACGAGACGAGGAAATTTGTCCGACTGAACCTAAAAATGCATTCAGATCGCATGCATCAGAAACTAGTAAACCAACGAATGTTATTCACCATTACCCATACTGTAAACTACATGAAACCATGCATATACACGTGTGTCCTGTACACTGGTCTATAGCCGTACACTGATTTAGTCACCGATTGTCGCAGGCACCTTTTATGCATAACGCACACCACGTATGTTTTTTGATCCACACATCAGTAAACACAGTACCGCAATCTGTTGCTGTTTTTAGATATAATGGTGACTCGCCATGCTGTTATATGCATAAGACAGTTTTTAAGTAAGTTTTTCATTTGTGGTATATAAGTACATCATATAAATTATACCAAAGAGAATAGAGTTGCTAGGGACATGGGAAATGGCTATTGAGTTAAAATAAGGGTAACACCTTTTGAGACTAATGAATTTTATTCATAAATGAGCTTTCGCATATAAGTAATATGCTTCATCAGGCTTATGGAATGTAATAAGCCTGATGAAGCATATTACACATAAATCATATGTATAAAACCTACAGTTTCCCTCCTAAAGAAGCCGTGGTAGTCAATATTTCCTTGCTTCTCCTGCAGGTAGAACTGTATCCAGTTGTGGAGTCCCAGTACGTGTCTCCCGCGCGTCTCCCCAACAAACACATGCTCGAAGCTGCTTGAGTCATAATCTCTAAAATTGTAATTCGTCACAAGATCTTGAGTATGTATGTTTGTAGGTAACAAACGGCTGGGAGTAGTCTCTAGTATGGGACATTATTGATCCAAGCCTGTGGTAACATGGCAAATGCATTAGCTTCAGTATTAAGGAACAGGAGGGGAGACACTGACTGTAGTGAAAAACCGCCGAGTCTCGAGAAACAATACATGTCTGTGGATTCACGCCAATACCAAAAGGCAGCCTGCATGTCTCATACTCCCCAAAGTCTGTAGCAGTTGGTGATAATTCAAAATTCGATGAGATAGCGGATGGGTATTGCACCATAGTAATCACCCAGACAGCGTCTGACGCAGCCACAACAGAGGGAAGAACCCGTTGCATACCACACTCCTAGGGCTATCCTGGTCTATCCAATCTGCCCTGCAGAAAACTTTTTTTCTATCTCTATCTATCTTGGTTTTACGTCTAATATTGGGTCTACATTTAGTACATACTGTGTTACCTGTCGCCCCTTGTTCGGCGGATTAGAGTAAACCACATGTCGTATAACATCTTCTTAAACTGAGCCATATCAGGTGAGGCTTTGTGTTTATTGACGAGATACTCGTGTGCCAGTCGCATCACCTGCGTCTTCGTTATAATTTCAATGAAGTCGTTCATTTCCCGAATCTCTTGCCTCGTTACATTTTCTGGTTGACCCAACTCAGATTCGTAGTTATCAAGAAGAGCGATAAACGCTGCAAACAAAAACACTCAACACGTACATCACAATGTGCTCACCCAGCAGGATGCAGTCGGCAAGACCGACATAATGACCTCAGCAAATATGGCACAATGGACTCAGTAAACATGACAAAATGCACTCCGCGGACACAAGAGAATGCTCTCAACAAATACAACATATTGTTCTCAGTAAACACGAGACAATACCCTCAGCAGACATGAGACAATGCAGTCAGCCAGCAGGATACAATACCCGCAACAAACATGACACAATGCCCTAAGCAAACACAATACAATGCCTTCAGCAAACACCCCATAATGCCCGCATTAAACACCACATAATGCCCGCAGTAAACACGACACAATGCCTTTGGCAAACAAGACACGATGTCAATGGCAAATGCGAAGACTTTCTTTCAGAAAACGCGATACAACGCCCTTGGAAAACATGATGCAATACCCTCAGCAAGCATGGCACAGTGTAAACAGCAACATGCCCTCAGCAAACCAGACATAATGCCCTCAGCAAACCTGACACAATGCCCTCAGCAAACCTGACACAATGCCCTCAGCAAACCTGACACAATGCCCTCAGCAAACCTGACAAAATGCCCTCAGCAAACCTGACAAAATGCCCTCAGCAAACCTGATGAAATGCCCTCAGCAAACCTGACACAATGCCCTCAGCAAACCAGACACAATGCCCTCAGCAAACCAGACACAATGCCCTCAGCAAACCAGACACAATGCTTTCATCAAACACTATACATGGCACTCAGCAAACAGGACACACTGACATCAGCAAGAGCTGCGCAATGCCCTGGGTAAAAACAACACAATGCACCCAGCAATCATGGCACATAAGCTTATCAAACACAACACTGGGCAAACAGAACACAATGACATCAGCAAAACTATTATTAGTACAGTAGTTGTGTTACTGAATTGAAATAGCTGCAAAGCTATTACTTAGTTATAGGCCTCCACTCATTAATGACAAGTGTGCTAATGTGTATTATAAAAATTAATATTTAGGCTATAAAATTATTATATTCGCGTATTATCTTGTGTACTATTGAGAAATAAAGTATTCATTCATTCATTCATACAACCATATCAGACCATATAAAAAATATTTAGCAATATGGTATACTAGATGTGAATTTTGGAAGTTAATTTGTAAAATAAAAAATTAAACGAAATGAAATTTCGATGATTTATAGTTCCCTTTTAACACATGGTTATAAAAAACACTTTACAAATTTATGGTTACTATGATCAACTAGAAAAACATGGAATATGGTTCAAAATCGACCTCGGTATGACATGAATAAATCGAAAATCAAATAGGCTTATACAGTAAGATCGCATAAAAAGAAAATATAACTGAAAATATATAAAGATATTTGCACAGATCTGATATTTGCACAGTGTCAGACATATAAAAACGCTGTAAAATAATGTTTGTTAAAGTCTATTCTGGTTATTTCTAGTCTTCTGTTACTCTGTTGCTGTCACATGGCAACGGAGAGACATATTTCGTTAAATAAGCAAACCAGACGCAACTAAAGCAGTATAACCAGATTGTGAATACATCAGTCAAACAAATGGATCGACAGGGAACAGACAGGATGCTTATTAAAATAGCTCACCCACCCATTTCATAGCAAATAAATATACCCTAGTACCTTTATAGGAATCTCGCTGGAAGACATTGCGATCAACTGAGGTGAACAGTGTCCGTCTAGCGTAGTCCCTCCCAACCGCTCCAGAAGATGTCACGTAGCCTACGATACAAAAAAAACATGTGAAAGTATTCGCAATATTCTTAGTCACTTCCCAATTACATACCTCTACTTTTCATGCAACAACGTGATTAAATATTATATTATATGAGGTTTGATTAGTAATTATCGCATATGGCATTCAAGTCCGATGACTCCTGTCATAATGCGGGTTAAATAGAAAATGCACCATGCGTGTATTAAATATGTTGGATTGGCCCAC
>WURV02176033.1:0-13808 GCA_011762755.2 Epimenia babai
TCGAGAGATAACCCATTATCGAAGATGACACCAAGAACATGAGCATGACTTACAGGTGCAATAGAAACTGAGTTGACTGTCAGGGATATGTCAACTGCTGAGGTAGGCTTGTGATTGATTATGAGGAATTCAGTTTTGTCGCTGTTAAGTTTCAGCATATTAGACAACATCCAGAGATCGATTTCTGATAGACAAACCGAAAGGCGCTGATACAACGATGAATCACTGCAATCAGCGGATGCATATATCTGACAGTCATTCGCATAGAGTTGATAAGATAACTTGTGTCTGGTGATAATATCGCCTAATGAGCCTATATACGGAGTGGCCCTAAAAGTGATCCCTGCGGAAGACCACATAATACCGATCGCAACCAAGAGAGCTTGCCATCGACACAAACAACTTGTGAGCGTCCAGAAAGATACGACAGAAGCCACCAGAGGGCATTGCCACGTATCCCGTACCGACATGACAAACGATCAAGAAGAATGGTGTAATCTACCGTGTCGAAGGCCTTGGAAAGATCCAGCAGCACAACTGCGACCGAAGTACGCGACGCATCAGACATACGTAAAATGTTGTTGTGGACACGTAGAATGGCAGTCTCAGTCAAATGGTGTTTGCGATACGCAAACTGGTATATGTCGACCAGACCATTTGAGTCAAGATATGACGACAATTGCTCAAATACGGCTCGTTCTGCTAATTAAGATATACGGACAATAGTTGAAACGGGTCGAAAACTGGAATGTTCATGCTTCTTAAGCAGAGAATGAATAATTGCCGTTTTCCAGGAGTCCAGAAACTGACCAGAGGAGAGACACTTGTTGATATTAATCGATATAGGATAGATCAATGCATAAGAATATTCATGTAGCAGCCACTTAGGTATGGGATTGGCGCGACCAGATTTGCCGGAACCGAAGAAACGCGAGATATCATTATCGCATGAGACATTAATGAAGTCAGCAATAGAGCATGATGACTGCGTGGCATCATGGGAGGTACTGGCTGCGCCTACAGCAGAAATGTTCTCCCTGATGGTGCGTATCTTATTCTCGAAAAAGTCTTTTGGAAGTAAAGTAGCATTGTCATGCGGTGGCAATTTAGGTTTTTGCTTACGGCGTAGTAATAAGTTTACTATTTGGAAAAGCATGCTACTATTGTCACTGGCAGAAGAAAATTTGAAGGTAATTTCTACCGATGTTTGTGATGTGAAAAATTTCATTCAACAGGCTTAAATCTTACAAATGTTGCAAAAACCAGTTTTTAGGCCTCTTTGGCCTTTTGTTTTAATATCTGAAAATGTGTTTTAAGGCCTGTTTAGGCTGTTTTAATATCTACATGAATGTTTTGAGGCCTGTTTGGCCTCTTGTTTTAATATTCGAGTGTTTGTAGGCCTCTATTATGTATTGCCATATTAAAATAGATTAGAAAACAATAGGACTAAATTTTTCACATCCTAGTAAGGCCTAAGCTGTATGATCCACCCTGAACATTGATCACAACATTATATTGTGTTTTTTTGAATTAGCCCTTGAGAGGATGACAAGGGGAATATTCCCTCATTCCTTTACAAGAGCACTACTGAGCCCAGAGAGAGTATTAAGTTGGTAGGTCTATGGCTACCTGTCATCTATTCAAGCCATCATTTATTAAATTTCAAAAGGAAGAACATGCAGGCCAATTCACCCTCTCGATTCCATGATACCAAGGTAACTCCGGGCTACCTGGGCAATATGCATGGGTATTAACATCCATCAGGATGAAGTCATTTCCTGTACATTCTGCAATTGGTTTTATTAACTGATTGATTATCCCATCATCCATGTATGCTGATACCTTTCCTAACCACCACCATCATCTAGTCATGTTCCATCACATTCGTATCCGCAAACCATTTTTTCACACACAAACATGTTTGTCCAAAATGTTAATGCAATATATGTGAACAAAACATCCACATTTTACCGACTGGCATACAGTCTAATTGCAATTTCTTGCACCACTTTACATAGATTTGACCATGATCTGTGGTGAAGGGAATGCGCACAGCATGTCTTAGACCCCTTGTGCCACCTGCACGGAGTTTTGTCTGAAACAGTATGTCTTGAGATAGAGATAGTTTCACAGTAAATAAGCAAAAATTATGGGTCATACACGTGACTACATTCACGTATACATGATTAGTTCACATCGCCAAGAGTCCATACATATTTCATCATGCCTTTCCTTTTAATTACATTACGGAAATATTAAACATCTTTGACATCATTGAAAGGGCACATAATAAATTATGTGTTATAACCACGTGAAAAGTCAATATAGCTGGTAAAACAGAACATATAGCGAATGAGGAAGCAGTGTAACTCTATATGCAAAAAATATTGATCAGATTCTCAAGGCTAGTGTTGGCTGAGAGAGACAGTTCATAAAACTTCCCTAAAGACTGCTAAGATTCCAACCAATGCAAAATGTCAATAAATTAGCTACAGTTAAGGACACATTATGGCCATTAAAATTCCATGTTCATGGAGTGCTGTTTGAACCAAGGAACAATGCTTCAAATGTGCTTGAAAGAGGGCTCCTTAATGGCTCCTTTTTATTTTTGTAAGCAACAAATTTTTTAAATGGATACACAAAATGTCGGGGTCTGTAGATATGCCAGGATAAGAGGGATATGACCTCGGGAATGCCTTCTTCTTCAAGGAATTATCTAATTTTTCAAGAAACTGTTTTTCTCAAGCAATGCCTTTCAATACAGGAAAAACAATTTTATCAACAATGGTACCTAAGTCAACACTGATTGCTACAGAGAAAGTTCGACTGCTAATGCTCACAAGCCTAATCCAGTAGACTATCCTATCCAGGATGCTTTACAGGATTTTATCCACAATGTGTTTCAAACACTTTATCAACAAGGCGAATTGTCACCAGCGCCCCTGTTTTGATGATTTCAGTAATATTTTAAGAATTTGTGTAGGTTACATATATTATACATCGGTTTTGAACTCCATTTACATTATGACAATGTCATATTGTTTTGCTACAAAGTGACATTGATTAATAAAAAATAGTCAGGTTTCACATTTTGTGGCACACACCCTAACAATACTGACTTATTATAAATACTTATAACATTTTGTTCATGTACCATGATTATGGGGTTTTACCACCAGAAAACTGGCATATACTTAATATATGCAACAAGCACACACACACATACATACACACGGAGCTCAGATTGGCATATGTCACTGGCAGCTTTTTAGGAAGATGCTGCCTCACAAGTAAGAATTGTTTTCATTTTGTTGGTTCCATCTTATGAAGTAATCTTCCCATTGAGATTAGAACAATACTTTCTCTATTTTCAAGCAATGTCTCTGTTAGGGGTTATTATTTGATTTAATATACTCTAACACTAATATATGCAGAAATGTACTAATGGTCGGTGTAAGAAACCTCTTTAATAACGATTGCAACCATTAACACTTCAGGTTATTAGTTAACAATGTGAAAATGGGTTAAGTCAATATAAAAGAAATTGTGAGTTCAATTCCAAAAGGGACAAGAGTCTTATACTGTGTCCTACCTGGCATGATGTTGCACTTATTTTTGTATTTATGTCTGCGATCTTACACAGTGCTCATGTGTATTTGAACTTTGTAGTTGAGCCAGATTCTTGGCCACAATGATCAACTCTATCTTCGCCTGCCATACGGTCTCCGCTTATGGCAGTTTACATTGGCTGTCACATTCACGACCATGGCAGCATGGGTGAGTTCAGTGTCTATTATTAGTTTTATAGAAAATGTGCACCACATTGATATCGTGTTATCAGGGTATCTATAGCCTGGCTTAAAGGGCCACTGATAGACAAGACAAGTATGTATAAATGCCTTGACCATGGAGATTGTTCTCTGAGCTGTTTCACCCAAATATTGATTGGCAATAGTTTATTGTTTTAATACATCAATTATCGTGTATTATTATCATATTTTCATTACAACAAGGTCCATCGGCGATAAATTTTGTGTTATGTATTAAATATGATTATCTGATTTTTTGTTATAACTTCAATCGCGATATGTCCTCTGTTGTACCTTGGCTCACGTAGGACAGTGCACCTGATATTTATCTAAGTAGGTCACTGAGGCCAATATGAGGATGATGAATATTCTCAAGTGGATATTTGCAACCCGTGGACAGTCCTGGTCTTGTCCATAACATTAAGGTATTCCTAGAATGTGCAGTAGTCAGTGAGAATGGAAGACACATTGCTCACATCTCTTGACATTTGAATCAATCACTTGTTTTTGTAAACTATAGATGGTACAATCAAGTGAGTCTGCTGGCATGGCATGTCTGAAGTTAATTCAACTCATCTCTGTGTTCCTTATCTGGAGGTATCTTCTCTGTGTTCCTTATCTGGAGGTATCTGTAACTCAGTTTTTGCCAGTGTTTTAGAGATAGCAATGATAGATTCAGGGCCAATTTGTACTGAACAACTTCCTTTTTGACAGGTAACCAGCTTATTTGTGACTGTGAACAGGTACAAATTTTAAGACAATATCGTTTTTTCTTTCCTAAACAATCCTGTTTTGCATGCGTTAATCAGTATGGATCTCTGTGTATATTTGCTATTTTGAATGTATCATGATGCTACTAGATGATTTCATCAGGACTAAAGCAGCTATACAGTTGCAAACCACATTAGAGCATCATGACAGGTGGTTAAGGTGGTAGAGAAATTACATCTTATACTTACTACTAGCTAACTTATTTATGTAGGCTTGTATATAACAACACATGAACCCACATGATGATTCTATCTGGATGTATAAAATTAATTTCAAGGGTTAGTTAATCTCTGCAGGGTACTTCTAGCCTATCTTTACATACATATATATACTGCAGGGAGTGGTATTTCCTCGCCTGGTCTATTCGTATGATACTTTGAGGCAATAGTAGCATCCTTCATATTGTTATAAATGAAGCATACGTGTCATGAAGTTTGAACATTGCATGACATTGTAAGAAATAAGTTTGTAATTTATAAATATACAAATATATAGATATATATATATATACCGTACTTGGCCAAAAAAGAAACTCATTTTTTATCATTGGTTGTATTATGTTATTATCCAATATATTTCATAATTAGATGTTATAATGGCATTGTTGTCCCTCTTCAGTATCTGGTGTGACCAGCCGCGCATTAATACACCACTCAAATCTTTGTCGCATTGATCGCACAAGAGTCTGTATAATTGCCACATCTATGGCTTCCCACTCCTCATTAGAGCGCCTATAAGCTGGTTGTGAATTGCTGGTTGCTGGTTCCCGTATACGTCTTCAAGCACGTCTCACAAATGTTCGATAAGTGAGAGATCAGCACTGAAAGCGGGTCAGACAAGTGTACGGCAAGGCTGATTGGCAAGATACCTCATCGTCAGTCTGGCAGTGGTATGGGCATTGTCCTGTTGGAAGGAGCAAAGGTTGGGGTGTGCCATCATGAAAAGAGTGAGAGTTCTGGGATGTTGTCCCTATATTGCTGACCATTCAACTTGTCATCAATGATCACGAGTCGTGTCCGCGAGCTGAAACATATCCCCGCCCACACCATTACACTTGGTCTTCACCAGCGATCATATTTCCTCAGAGTGGCATCCAAGCACCGTTCTCCCCTCCTTCTGTAAACGTGTTCTCTGGTATCACAACTTAGCAGATTAAAACAGGACTCATCACTGAAAAGTACAGTGGTCCACACTGCCTGTGTCCATCGATGATGAGTCCTACACCACTGCACACGACGGTCCCTGTGGATGTTGTCGAGGGTTACGCCACCATAAGGTCGCCGACATCGTAACCTTGCTTCATGAAACCGGTTTTGTACCGTTTGGTCACAGATACGATTGTTGTGCCTTCCCATGGTCTACCGAACTGTGTAGGCAGCAGTAGGGAACCAGTTTCTATAATGTTGGCTAACAATCCAGCAATCTTGTCTGTGGTCGGTCACACGAGGCCTTCCACACCTAGGCCTGTCATCGGTCACTCCTGTCACGTAGAAGTCGATAGATGGTAGTGACAGGGATGTGTAATTGATTAGCAATGGCCCGCAGTTCAATTCCAGTCCTATAGCTCGACTAGGCTCCCCACAGTTAACCTTAGAGGTGTGGGTTGCCGTGTTAGCCTTATCGTAAATATGAAAATACTAAGGTAACACCTTGTTGACTAACTATATAAAGATTAACACAAGCTTTCGTATATCAAGTATACTTCATCAGGTGCAGTATTGCACCTGATGAAGTATACTTGATATATGACTAATACGAAAGCTTGTGCTAATCCTTATATAGTTAATCAACAAGGTGTTACCTTTGTATTTTCGTATTCACAGTTAACCTGGGCATGTTAATAGAAGAAATGACAAGAAACTGCAATTTCGTGGATTCCACCTACTCGGCTTGTAACTTGTCATGTTGACCCAAGCCCAAGTGATTTTACAGACTTACCCTGTTGTAGACATCCTGCACAAAATAAATATATGGCTTACATAGAGGTAAGCCCACCATATCTGGTCATGGGTGTACTTTATTACAAAATGTATTTCTTTTTTGGCCTAGTATATGTTACATAAATGGCATCTAAGTGTAATTAGCTCCATTAATAAATATACAAATAATTTGTTTATTTTATAGTTATATAAATATTATTTATATTTAATCATTAGGACATGGAAAAAATCGTTAATGTTTAAATAGTTATAGTTTTAGTCTTTTATTACGGACAGATTTAATCCCAACATTATATCAAGATCTGTAAATATACCTTTGAACAGTACAAGAAAATTTGCCCCAGTGACCTTTTACCTTGGATGACTCTATCGTATGAGACCTCCAAGGGGAAAATTTCCTGATCAATTATTCTCTTTAAGATGATTCAACCAGCAGAGCAAAAGACGATTCAACTACTTTTATAAAATCATAAACATGATATAACTCATGTATGGAGATGTGGTTGGCATGGTCGCTATATAGTATAAAACGAAAAGTGAAAGTAATGCCTTAAAAAGTATTTATGGATACAAGTATACATCATCTTCATATCTCTCTGGTACCCTGTCCAGGAAGATGGTGGGTGAGTACTGCTGCTTAAAATACCCACATCTTCTTTAGGTACAGATGAAGCTTTAAGGGACTGATTGATGAGAGTGAATGGTCCAATCAACATTCCCCTCAATATATTGACCATATTTACACCGAAGAGACCTTTATTTATATATTATATATTTGGTGTATTTTGAAGTTCAATGGTGTCTTAACACTGGTTGGCTTTACAGTCGAGAAGGATTCCTTGTGTGATTCAAGCTTATAAAACATCACATCGTTAATAAGAACATGAAAACTAGCGGTCTGGCATTCAGATTTACATAAGACTGCTACATTGATGAGTAAACACACGAGTACGCTCTACAGTACAAACAGGTCGAATTGCATGATGCAGTGGGTCGAATCGTCCAGGTCGAATCAACATAAAAGGTCAAAGGAGCGAATAGTCTGGCATTCTTTCTTATTTGACAGCCACTCATGATAAGTAACACAGTACCCAGTTTCTATTCTTATATCAGTCAATCATTAGGTTATACAATTTCATGAAGTTAGTTTATACCAATTACAGTAACTACCAGTAGAGCACCTACAATTATTTATAGCTGATAGATATACTTTTGTATTTTTAACACCTTAGTCAAAGACTTATCATATCAGTATAATTTCTCCGCACATTTTGTGGTATTTTCTCTATTGCATTCATGTCAGTTCCAGCATTAGTATCTACATTTCAAGATTCAGCAGCTGAAAGTTGTGATAACTTTTACTGTTTATGTTATCAATTTTGAGGATTTGCCAGTATCCAATGCTTTTACAATCTCCTTGACCAAGAAGTTGTTTTTATTTCCATATGTTCAGAGAATCAAGCTTTCTATCTACATATAAATAGTATTTAGAACACCATCCACAATTTTCTGTGGTATGGCACTTTTTCAGGAGAACTTTTGTCTTTAAAATGTAAAAAGAGATGTTTGAATATAGAGCAATTTGAAGGATGAAATAACTTACACTATTACAAATATATCACTGATAACAACTCCATAAATTGTACAACCGATGGCTGCAACATCGCATCAGTAGCTAGTGGTTCTGGTGGAGTATTCAGTTTGAATTTTTGCAGCAACAAGTTTTGTACTCAAACAGTTTTTCAAAGCTGAAATTTATGGTATCCTGAGCTGTGCTAACCACATTGGTAAACTCAATTTACATATGTAATTATAATATCATTAATACTGATAGCCAAGCAAGCATAACGGCTGTATCATAACACAAAACAATGAGACTGATTCCAGAATGCTGATCGGCCATTGATAAAATCTCCTGTATAAATTGCATTACTTGAACATGAGTGCCCAGTCACTCCAGTATACTGGCCAAAGAGGACTCAGATGTCCTGGCCAAAAAAGCAAGTAACACTACGGCAATAGGCCCATAAGCATTTTTACCACAGCACTCTAAAAACAAACATCAAACAACATCCACAATCCACAAATGAGATGGACAACATGGCTAGATTGTCATCAAGTATATCTGGCTATGCAATCTCCATGCTTAATGCTTATGATGTACCAAAACCATACAAAAACTAAATCAAAGTTATATAAAATCGGTGACAGGCATCTAAGCTGGCCACTTTGATCTGAACTACACTACTACTATAAACTACATTCCATAATTACTGGTTTGAAGTTGGGAGATAATTCACGATATTAAAGGTTTAGCAATAATTAATGTTTATAATTAAAATTATAGACAAATTAACTAATTAAAGCAACATCATTTTAGTGTACATCAAAATCTATATAATAACTTGAATTTAAGATCAGAATGAGACATAAAAATTTCCATTTTGTAACAAAACTGCCACACATAAAGTAAAATATCAAGAGGCTACTATAATGGTTGTATTTTCCATGTTTACTTTTAATACTCTCCCCACAATTTGGGCAATATGGAGAAATTAAATACGCCTAATTAACCTTATGATGTGGTTGCAGAAGTAAACTTTCTATGGTTTTGCAATAAGTCAACTTATTTTGATGGGGATTTTCTAATCTAGTGACCTCACAGATATGTAAGTATTAATCTCAACTTGGTCTTTTCACAAGTTCTGTGAATCACTAACATTTGCTAGTGTGATAAATCTTGCATGTTATACATAGTAGGAGTGCAAGGAAGAAGAAATCAGACTCAATATAAACCATCGAGCATAGCTTAACTACTTTTATATGGTTACTGATTCTGTGATGTCTTTGTGCTGATAGTGTTTCGGCTACAATAAGTTTTCTTATCACATTTGATGACTATGTTTTGTATTGTGCAGATGCTGTGTTACCACGACATTTGATATTTTTTGTATCTGTACAAATACTCACGTTACCATCACATTATATAATTATGTTTTTGTTTTTGTGCAGATGCATGTCTTGCTGGAGTTCTTGTTACATTTCATGATTGCATCTAGTATCCATGCAGGTGCTTGTGTTCTCAACACATGTGATGAAAATGTTATGTATATCAACATTCAGATGCTTGCTTCCATCCCATTTGATGATTCTGCTTTGAATCTGTGCAGGTGCTCGTGTTCCCGTCACATTTGTTTGAGACAGACGAGGAGAGAGAAACACATTCCACATTACCTGCACGGCTTTATGGCACTGCCCTTCTCAGTGAGTTGTCTCCTTGTACAATAAATATATGCAATATAAAGTAATTTTAATACTCTAAATATGTAACTAAGGTGATGAACCTGAAACATTAATAATAGTATTTCATTAAAATCGTATTATACCGAGCATGGTCTGAAATGTGAATACTGGTTCGTCTCTTAATGAAACTGAACTGAGCACGTTTTGGCAGCAGGTCCTTCTCTATTTTATGTCCACTGAGATTTCTCTGGTTGCAGGTCTGTCTCTGCTGTACTGGAGCACGGTACAATGCCTCGATCGTGAGATTATTCGTGTATCCCTCCTTACGAGCATTGTCTACTTCTCACTACAGTCTCTCTGTAAGTCGGCATGAGTCTGTGGAAGTGTACATTTGATATAAGTGAACCCGCTTAAGTCTTCCTATGTATATTGGTGGATCCATCCTGCATTTGAATGGTGTGGACACACCCTTTGAATGGCTTTATATAAATATTAGATTTTCTTGTCTCATTTCATTCATTAATGATCGAGTTTTAATGTCTTAATTTCTTTATAAATTTTCTTCATAAATTTTCTTCATTATTTCTCCATGTGCGTTTAGAGTTTATGTTTGTTGCAGGTCTACTGGTTTAATTGTCTGTAATATCAACTAGATTATTTAAACATCAGTAATATTTTCGAACATTGGCAGTCTCATTTGCACAACCCGTATGTACCTAATTTTAGATATGAATTAATTTTCTACCTCATTTTCTGCACATTTTGTTGGAGAGATTGAATAATTCTTTTTGCAGAGTTTGAAATTATTATAGCTGAATTTCACTTTCAATAGACTCGCATCATAAAGTGGACTTTGTAATCAAAATACTCTCTCATAAATTCTGTTTTCACGTTTGTCTTGTTTTTTTATACGCTATTAGTCACTCATGCATGCGCCATCACAGTTCATTGATATTTATCAGCCAAGTATAGTAGCAAGTCGAAGTTGCAAAGAGACATAATGTGTGTGAAAAATGCACTTAACTTGAGTGATCAGGTCTTATATGATTAGAAACATGAGAATCTCAACAAACAACCAAAATTTTTCCAGTTGCTAGGGAAAATTTTCAGAGTATTCGTTTCTTCCAGTTTCTACCCTGGGAAAAGATTTCTGAATTTGCCTCTGCTCCAGACGTATACCCTACTCTGCGTAAACTGTCCATAACCTTTATCATCATGGATTGACGTAAAGAGTTCAGTTTGTGTGGAGCAACTATACGTGTGCTACATTAACTGTCAATCTTAGTCAATGTGACAGCATGAAGCTTGCCAACGACTGAATAGCAAATTTCTGTCCGAAATTATTACCATGATTATTTCCAAGTGATTTATTGATGATGGCAAAACATTAACCCGATCATTGATTGTGGACATTTCATATCTAAAGATAGGTGCCATAAAGGCCAATGAAATTTTTGTAGCAAATGAGCAAGGTTATTTTTGTTTTAAAGCAGCAGGACTCACGACGATTAATGAATTAGTACCTGTAAGACTGTGATTTTTCTCAGTACACAATACATAGAGTGCAACTAAAATTACGAGTTCTGAGCTGTCAGTTCCATTTAGGCTCTATAGCATGTGAACTGAACTTATAAATCAACACCAATTCCATATTTGAGGATAAGGTAAAAATAAATATACTACTCAAAACTTTTTAATGATCACTTATATAATATGTATAAGATAATACTCTAAAATGTATGTATAATACATCATGAATACAAATGTAATTGATTTGTTGGAGAGTTTGAGTCTTGTTGAGTACATGTTTCACATGTTGACCACTCAGCTATCAGGCTACTGGTACAGCCAACAGATGACATGGTACAGGACGCCACAGAGTTGAAACCCATGCACAGGATCAATACATCATGCTCTCCACTGTAAGACACCGCATGCCCACAGCTACAACCTTGAAGAGAAACTTAAGTGATGCATCAGGAATTCGTGTATCCACTAAAACCATCAGGAATAGGCTCCATGAATCAAGATTGAGGGCTCACCGACCAGCTGTATGCATCACACTCACTCCACAGTACAAACATCGATATGACTGGTGTCGAGAACATGTCACTTAGACCCAAGCCCAGTGGAGTACTGTACTCTTCACAGATGAATCCAGGTTCGGTCTAAACGACACTGTCATGTTCTGGTGTGGAAAAGGCCGAATGAGTGATATTCCTGCATTTGTTGAACATGACCAACATGGTGGCGGCTCTGTCATGGTCTGGGGTGGCATCACTACCACGCGTCGTACAGACCTCCATGCCATTAAAAACTGGTGTCAGATACCGCGATGAAATCTTTGACGTGTTTGTGAGGCCATTAGCTGTTGATATTGGTCCTGACTTTGTTCTGATGGATGATAATGCCCGTCTCCATCGTACCATCATCGTGACTGAGTACCTTACGAATGAAAAAATCAACAGAATAGACTGGCCAGCTCACTCACTTGATCTCAATCCCATTGAGCATGCATGGGAAATGCTGCAGGCTGCCATCTCTGCATGCAATGATCAACCTGGCATGCTGCAACAACTCAGGGATGCGCTATTTTATTCATGGACCAATATCCCGCAAGAGAACCTGCGTCACCTAGTTGAAAGCATGCATGGATGATGTCAAGCAGTAATTGACGGTACTAAACCATGTTTTGTGAAAGAAAAACACGTTTGTTTGTTTTCTGGAATTTTTTAATATTTTATTTTTATGACATTTTGTAGATTTACAACATGTCTTTGACAACATATTTTTGAAAATTCGTTAATTTTGGTCTGAATCGCTACCCATACTGATAAAAGAGTTAGTACCATACCTTTATTATAGGAAATTATCACAAATTACGAGATATTATGATGTATATAGATATATGTATGGGTGATCGGTCTGAAGGAGTTTTGAGTAGTATAGTACTAACCATGTTGATCAATGTTGGCTGAATATGACATCCTGTTACACATTTGAGACATCTTTAGGTAATTATTTATTC
This sequence comes from Epimenia babai, assembly GCA_011762755.2. Lineage (NCBI taxonomy): Eukaryota > Metazoa > Mollusca > Solenogastres > Cavibelonia > Epimeniidae > Epimenia > Epimenia babai. Next base: position 12,792 of record WURV02176033.1, read on the forward strand.
ATAAATACATTTATTTATTTGTCCATCCTCTCATCCATCCATATATTTATTTATTCATTCATTAATCCCTTCCCTCCCCTTCCCTGCCCCCTCTATCCCTTAAAAATAAGAAAACAAATTTACAACCAGAAAATTCAATAACATTTATTAATAACAATTTAGTATGTTGCCCTCTCTATTAATGAAAATACACATTGCCTAGTTTTGAGAGATTTTACAGATTCCCAGATAAGGCCAGAAATGTTCAGAATTCCTTATACTGTAGATTTCAAATAACATGGTGTGCCATACCAGATGGTAATAACAAAGATAACCAGTTTTATAGCGCTTTTATAGGAGCATTTTTCTTCCTCCATTTCCTGTATAATTTTCTGCTGCTTGAATCCTGGGGAGAAATGGCTCATTTCGCAATAAATGTTGAAATACAGCAGTGCACTCTCATGGCAACTTCTTAGATGTATTGGCGAATCATTTCACAAATATTTTTACCCGTTGCTATATCGGCGGACATTGAGACCTTAGCCATGCTTTATATAATCAAAGTTCATGTAAGAAAGTTTATGGGTTAGCTGTATCATATGAAACAAAAAGTAAAGGTGACACCTTATAGCCTGCCTGAAATAATGGTTACATAAGCTTTATATACAAGTATACTTCTTTAATTAGTATATCCTGTAAGAGGTATTAATATACTCCGTTAGGTGCAATTAGTATACCCTGGCAGGTGCAATTAGTATACTCCACCAAGTGCAATTACACCTGATGGTATACTTGTATAGGAAACCTTGTGTCATCATCTTAGTTAGTCCATGAGGCGTTATCTCTACTTTCTTTACTTTTTGTTTTAGTTTCTGTCGCCAGTAATACATATATTATTCATTATATAAAACAATGCTAGCCTATTACACTTGATAAACAGAAGTAGGGGAGACCGGGGCTGGTTGTAACATTTTGGACATTTCCATCTATTGAATCGCTGCCGTTTATCTAATCGGGGCAATAATGTACCATGGCATG
>WURV02176044.1:0-13804 GCA_011762755.2 Epimenia babai
CTAAGTATCTTGGATGGATTAGGGACTTCTTTCCACATCAACGACAAGATACAGTACGATAAAAAGCATAAAGTGGGTATGGTAGTACAGACGCGCAATAGATACTATATCCGCACTGTACTGGAAGCAATTCTTCCTTATCTTAAGGGCAAGGATGCACAGGCGAAGATTGTTCTTCGCTATGTGGAAAAGAGAATTGCATTAGCCGAAAAGACTGGACGTACAACTTACATTCCGTATGATGATAAAGACTGGGATGATGTAGCTACTATGAAGGAGCTTAATCATCGTGGTCCTCTCCCCGAACCCTCAACGACTATAGGTGCAAGCGGCTAAGGCCGTATGAGATAGTCTGATCTGCATGGAGACATGCAGAGGATGGCAGAAATGACCATCCCCCGCCTCACGGCGGAGTAACAACATGCTACGTACCGACACCTGATCGAGGGTCTGCCAGTGACAAAGCGGCGGCTTCGGCTGTTGCGCTGATCGCACACGGTACAGATAATCGAGTCACAATCAGTATCAACAAGCACAAAGAGTATTCCCGACTGATCGAAGACTTTGCGGATGTGCAGGCTAACAGCTCACTACGCCGCTTCTACGTCGACGATGCTGGTTACGCGATCGCTCGGGCTGTTGACTACGACATTATTGCCGAATTGCTGGGGCGCTCTCTGAGCGGTACAGTATTCGATGCGTCTGAGCCTGCTAACACAATGATCGATTCAGCAGTTACCATTGCTGCCAACACGGTCATTGACGGGGCAGGTGCATTCGTTTCGACGATCACGAACAGCGCTACAGGATACGCAAGTGTGAGCGATGCAGGTATTCGCGCTGCTATCCGCTTGATGGACGTTCAAGACGTTCCGATGATGGGGCGCTCATGGCTGGTTCGTCCGGAAGTGAAAGAAGTGCTAATCAGCCTGAACCGCTTTACCGAAGAAGCCTTCGTCGGGGAAGCTGGCGGTGCAAACACTATCCGTAACGGCCTGATAGGGGACGTGTACGGGGTTGAAGTGTTTGTTACCAACCAGCTACCTACCGTTGAGGCGGGCGGCTCGGAAAACACAGTTAACGGTTACGCATCTATCTTCAGTCAGATGGACGCGGCTGTTCTCGTCGAACAGATGGGAATGCGCTCACAGCGTCAGTACAAACAGGAATTCCTGGCTGACTTGATGACAACCGACATGATCTACGGTACGAAGCGTCTTCGTGACACGAATATCGTGGTAATGTTCAGCGAAAACCCTTAATCTAAGGTAGAGGGAGGGGGTTACTCCCCTCCTCTTTTGAATTTTTATGCCAACAGATCGCCGATACCCCCGCCTAAAGCACCAGCATACTGCGTCAGATATTACTGATCTGACGACTGCGCTGGATAGTACGTATGTACGTCTAGACTCCTCTGGTAGTACGGGCAGTGTCACGTCGCGCCCTGTCCCCCTTCGTGATGTTCAGGTTTTTGAGTTTCCTACGGATTACCGCATTGATGACATAAATAAGCAGACCGGAATCAATTCTACGAACGGAGAAAGTGGAGTTCTTATCGACGCAGCGGCTGCTGGCTATTTTGATCTAGTACTCCCGTTTATGGTAGTCATCGGGGATTCCATTGCCGAAGGACATCCTGATCTTCATGGGCGACTGCACCCTAGCGGAAGCTCTGGCTTTACCTCAGGATATGCTTCTCGCCCCGGGCAGCTCAGTTACGAGCTAAGCTGCATTTATAATATGCCTGTATTGAATCACGGCATTGGTAGTCAGACTAGTACCCAAGTCCGGGATAGATGGTCTAGAGATGTTTTGGCAATGACATCAGACCCAGGGGACGGTAGAGGGTCATCGACGATTAACACGGCGGGAGAGAAGCCTTACGCGGTGTATCTGCATGTGGGAGTTAATGATGTCACGGGAGCAACTACTCTAGCTACTACCCAGTCCAACTTTAATTTTTTTGCGCAGAGTTGTAGAGATAATAATATTATTCTGATTGTAAGCAACATCGGGCCTGCGTCAGACTTTACAGCGCAGCAGATTACAGATGCAACAGCTTTAAATGCGTGGCTGGAAGGAGGATTTTTAACAACTAATCCGGAAGTAACGTTGGTGGATTATTTAGACTGGGGAACGGGAGGTACGGATGTTTACACCGACCTGCGCACAAATGCGTTTAGAGACACTATTCATCCGAATATGTCCGGTTACGCGGAATACGCGCGGTACATCCGAGATAACGTTGCGCAAAACCTGTCACTACGGTCTATCTTTTTAAACTCATCGTTGGATGGAACTTCCCTGCCGAATCGTTTCGCTCGGATTACAAAGTTTACATTTAATGGAAATAACTACGCCATTAAAGGGGATGAGGCCACCTTCGAGCTTACTCGCTTGGCGAATCCTGACACCCCGGTGGTAAGGTTAACCCCTACTGAAGTACAAAACGTTACAGCCACTACCTCAGATGCGTATACAGGTTTCGCAGAGATAAAAGCTAACCTCGCAAGAACTAATGAAGATGGGGTGTTTGCCCCCGAGGTGGTTACCCCACCTCCGCCTACCAGCAAGTTCGTAGCTGCTGGGGTGTTTTTGAGCGGGGCCCTGTCGTTGGCTACAGATTACCATGCGTTTGGTATCGCTAGCATTTCTACAACGGACTCTGCTAATGGTAACGTTACTGTGACCCTTAATAATACTGCGTCACTTATTGCTGTGCAGATGATAGGCAGTAGTAATGGACAGATCAGTCCCAGATGGTCTAGCGGGGCCATCCCCACCGGGCAGACCGCCTGGACGATCAACTTCCGTAGAACGGACACAAACGCGGTAGTCACCTCTACATCCGACTACAATTTCCAGCTTGTTGCTTACAATTTCTTATAACAGAGACTATTTATGGCAGTAACACACAAACAGCTTATTAACCGAGTACTTCGTGTCTTACAAGAAGATGAGATTGCTGCGTCAGCTGCTTCCATAGATTCTGACTACAATAAACTGGTTGCCACGTTCGTTAACATCATTCGTGAAGAAGTAGAGGATGCACACCAGTGGCGCAAACTTCGTCACACAGAGACCGTAACCATACCGGCCAGTAGCACCGTAGTTACAATCCCCAACACCAATGAACGTAGCCGCGTGTACAGAGAATTTGAGCCCCTGGCCGGGGAACAGCGTGCTATGGTGTTTGACGTTACTAATCCAAACTCTGCATTCCCTATCCAGGAGGTGGACTTGGCAACGTTGCTACGGCACCGTACTCTGGATAACACAGCCGAAAACACGTTTTTCGTCTGGTTCTCTATGGATGACACCAGTGGGGATACAATAGATATCCAGTTCTATCCATCCCCCACTACGGAGCGTACGGTGGAAATCACTTTAGTGACGCCCCAAGGACGCTTCGGGGACCGCAGTAGTGACGATCCGGGGCTAGACACTAATATTCTTGTACCGGCCCGGCCAGTGGAGCTGGGCGCTCTGTGGTACGCCCTCGAGGAGCGGGGGGAAGAGCTGGGGGTCAGTGGTGTTTTTTCCGAGCAGCGGTATCGACAGGCGTTGGATGATGCTATTGCGCGAGACGCCGCAGAACAAGGGCTCTACGACCTCATTCCCGCCTGATGACAGCGCAGTTACAGCCAATTGATCTTGTAGCCCCCGGCTTTAGGGGGCTTAACCTATCGCAGGCGAATACGGTACTCAGCCCTCAGTTCGCGACAAAGGCGCAAAACGCCCTGATTGATAACTCAGGCAGGCTTGCGGCCCGCGCGGGGTGGACAGATTTGACCACTACGAATATTACTGGAAACCCGACGATTAAGACGTTATGGGAGCACAGAACGGGGACGGGGGGAACGGAGACTTTGGTTACCTGGGACGGGGGTATAGCTAATAGCCTAACCAACCCCCAGGCTAATGATATTTCAGGGAGTGTAACTGATGCAAATGGTAGATGGTGGTTTCAGAACTTCAATAAACGTACCCTGGGGTTTCAGCACGGACAAACCCCGATTGTCTACACGGGCACAGGTAACTTTGCTGCCTTGGTGGCCTCCAGTGGCACAGCACCGACCAGTCATCGAGGTATTGGCTTATGCGCTTTTGGGCGGGTTTGGGCGGTAGACAGTGACGGCCAAACAATCAAATACACCGGGCTACTGGATGAAACTAATTGGGGTGGTACTGGTTCTGGTGCCATTGATATGTCTTCTGTCTGGACTGAGGGCATGGATGAAATCACTGCGATCGCCGCCTTTAACGGGCAGCTGGTGGTGTTCGGTAATCGTCACATTGTGTTTTGGCTTGATGGTCGTGGGGCTGCTCTGGGGTTAAACCCCAGTGACATGTTTGTTAACGATGTAATCACAGGTACCGGGTGCTTGTCCCAGTGGAGCATTCAGGCGGTCGGCGAAACCGACATGTTGTTTATGGGGCCCAACGGGGTTCAAAGTATCCAACGGCTTATTAATGCCACTGCAAACCCTGTCACTAATTTAACCAAAAAGGTGCGTAATAGACTGGTCCTGACTGTGAAAGGCATGAGTGATTACGATGACATGCGTAGCGTATATAGTCCGATTCATGGTTTTTACTTGTTAACTATTCCCTCCGCAGAGACTACGTACTGTCTTGATCAACGCTACAGGTACCAAGATGAAGAAGGGGATTTGTCCAGTATTATTACGACCTGGAGTCTTGCCCCCACGGCATGGCTGTCCCGAAAGGACTTTCGTCTACTCCACGGCACCTCGGCAGGAGTGGGGGAGTACGGTGCCGCCACCACGGACAATGGGGTCAGCTTTCGTTATATATTTCAATCTCCGTGGCTTGACTTGGGCGAAAACTTTGCTGACCGGTGGAAGTTACTAAAACGAATAGGGGCTATTTTATTTGTACAAGGTAGTACTGATGTTATCTTCCGATGGAGTACAGACTTTAGTGACGACGCCCGTCTCATTGTACGAAGTATACCAGCTGACGGTATCGCAGAGTGGGGCGAGGGGGAATGGGGAGCGGACGAATGGTCAGGCGGTCTCTCCCTTAGAATTATAAAAATCCCGGCGCGGGCTACAGGCCAGTACTTTCGCGTCACAGTGGAAGCCGACATCGCCGGGGAGTTTGCATTACAACAGTTAGAGTTATTCACAAAAACCGGAAGGTTAGCATAAATGACAGATTACACGCAGACAACGTTTTTCGGGCCAAAAGATTTACTTACTACCGGCGACCCCCTTAAACGTATTCGTGGTACTGAGGTGGATGTGGAGCTTAACTCCATCGCTACGTCAATTGCCACCAAGTATGATACAGCGGGGACGGGGCTAACGGCCACAGGTTCCACGGTGAACGCTGTGGGCGGGACCGGCATCCGAGCTAACGCTAACGACCTGGAGTTGGATATTGCGGGGCTTACGCCGCAAGGAACCCCCGCCGCTACAGGGGACTTTGTGGGGGTAGAATTGGCCGGAGGGGGTAAACGGCGTGTTACCGTAGCGAACTTGGTGGCGGACCAGGGGCTGGTGCCTCAAACGCGGAACATCATAGCAAGCAATGGTCTGGGAGGAGGGGGCACTCTTGCCACTGACATTGATTTCAGGGTTAATGCGGGGAATGGTCTGGACATTATCAGCGACAATGTCGTACTGGATACTGCTAACCCCCGTAATACAGATCACGCAGCAGTTAGTATTACAGCGGGGACGGGGCTGAGCGGCGGAGGCTCAATAAACAATTCGCTTACGCTGAATCTTGACCAAGCGACCGAGTCCGCTCTCGGAGGAGCGGAGATTGCCACCCAAGCGGAGACAGATGCCGGAACGGATGATACCCGTATTGTAACCCCTAAAAAGTTAGCGGCCTATACCGCCCTGCCCGGCGCGGCGCTCAGCGCGACAAAGACTGTAGCTGAAGCTGTGCTAAGCAGCACAGTACTCCAGAATGATAATGACCTCGTTATTACAGGAATTGCCCAAAACACATTATATTACTTTAATTTATCATTTGAGTGGGAAGGCGCTACAGGGGATTTGGCCTTTCAATTGACCACCACAGGAATACCCACCAACGTAACCAGCCTTAGATACACTAATAACGAGGGGGAGCTGCTGGAGCGCACCGGGCGGCTGCTGCTAGACGTACGTACAGTCTGTATAGACACTAATATCACTCCTAAGAATTTGGTAACCGTTAGTGGCCCGATACAGTTTAGTGCAAATAACGCATCAATTACGATGCAATGGGCACAGAATGCGTCCAGTGTATTTCAGACATTCGTTAATAGCGGAGCCATGATTCTTCTGCCCGTAGGGTGAATCTCCCTGTGAATACAGCAGAACATATGCCGGAAGTAACAGCGAATGCAGCCACTGGGGCTGCTGTAGGAGGTACGGTAATCACGTGGGTTGCTGACCTCACCATGTGGATGCAGCTGGGGATTACGGGGGGTACACTCGTTGCCGTGTGGTTGTCCATTTGGTGGAATATATTAAAAATCAAGAGTAAGCGAAGAGAGATGCGTGAGCGAACGAACCTGCCCGATGACATGCACTAGACGGGCGAAAGACCCGGAGGCAGTGGCCCGTTTGTATAGTAAGATTAACGGCCACGAAATAGCCCCGGTGTATGACGGCGGAGTTACGACGTACTACGTTCAGCATGATCATACAACAGCGGGCGCTATCACTGTCTTGCGAGTAGCGCCAGAGACCTGGAATATTCATCTGTCAGTATACCCCCGCAGCCTGCCTGGCCGCGTAATAAAACAGGCTGTGCTGGATGTTCTGGACACATTACCCAAAGGGGAGTCGATACTTGTTTGGGTTCCCCGCATTAACCGGCCTGTTGGGCATTTAGCTATCAGTACCGGTTTTCGCCGAATAGGCACTACAAAAGAATTAGTCCTCTACACGAAGGAGTTATAATATGCCTTCCGCAGCTATTGGTGCCGCCGCCGCGATCGGCGGGTCACTTATCTCATCCCGAGCACAGAGTAAGGCGTCCAAGCGAATGGCTGACGCCTCGCGGCGTCTGTCCACCACGTTAGGGCCGTTTAGCGGTTCCGGGGGGTTAGGTGTTCGTACCAGTTTTGACCCCAGTAATAACGCCACCAATATCGGCGTAGGACAGCTGGGCTTTTCCCAAGACCGCCTACGCCAGTTGGTAGAGCACAACCTGCAGAAGGGGCCTGCTGCTTTTGGAGAAGCACAGGCAACAACAAACCGGCTTAATCAGCTGACACAGCAAATAAGCGACCCGTCACATAACCAGCTCCTGGATCAATTGCAGAGCAATGCGTTGCAACTGGGGCAGGATGAAGCTCAGAGCCTAGAGGCGGCACGCCAAGGGTTTCAGCCGCAGCTACAGAACCAGGCGTTTACGGGGGCACAGCAGTCCCTGATGGACGTTGGAGGGGCGGACGCAGCACGGCAGCGCACCCTCACTAATCTCCGCGCACAGGCCCGCCCAGGGCAGGAAAGAGCCGTTGACAGTACGTTAACTAACTTATTCTCCACCGGGCGGTTAGGCACTACTGGAGGGGCCAACATTGTTGGGCGCTTGGCAGAGGCCCAGAATAAGCAGGATTTAGGCTTTCAATTAGCTGCCAACCAGGAGGGGCGTAATTTTCAGAATAACGCCATGAGTATGGCGCAAAGGCAGGCGCAGCTGGGGTCTAGCCTGCGTCAACAGCAGGAAGGGCTCCTGAACAGCGCCTTTAGCCGGTTTGGTCAGACGCAAAATCTGACAGCAAGCCTGGATAATACCCGCACCAACCGGCGCTTCCGCACCCAAGGACTGCAAGCGGGGATGTTACAGCAGCTCTTTGGTCAGCAGACCAGTATCCCGCAATTAAAGCAACAAGCTGATCGTAACAATTTGAATATGGCACTTGCCGGATTACAAGGAATTAGTGGCATCCAGGGTATGGGATTGCGCAACTTTAACGCTTCTTTGGCGGCTTCCCAGGCTGCGGCTAACGCCCGCATCGGGGCGGGCAGTAACGTGGCGGCAGCTATGCGGAATCCTAACTTTGGGGTCAACTCTGCCCAAGTAGGGCTGGGTAATGCTCTGGTTCAGAACGCCGGAAATATAGGGAACTTCCTAGGGGGGCTATTCTCCTCCCAAGGGAGCCAACAACCTCGCTTCGCCCCCCTTAATCAGAATGCAGCAGCGGCTAGAGGTGTATAATGGCTGATTTTGGCGCATTCCAGGTAGAGACTCCGCAGGAAGTCTTGGCTCGTAGTCAGGAACGTTTACGTATAGCTCTGGGGAGTAATAACCCGGTGCAACAGCAAACTGCCATGTTCGACGCAGTAATCAAGCAGATGATAGGGGACCCCCAGCTTGAGAAGGCTGAAGCTACACAGGAGGGGCTGCAGAACGCAGCCGCAGGAGTGCGTGACACGTTCAAGGCGCGACGTTCTCGGGGGGACAGTGCCTCTGCCTTGGATGAGCAGATCGCCACGCTACGGGCCCAGAGAGACGCTCTGATGCACAATGGGCAGGCTGACGCTGCCGCGCAGGCAACGCAGGCTCTAACTTTACTTGGTATCAAGCGGGAAGAAGAAGCTCGCCTACAGAACCGGGAGCGGCGAGACCAAGCGCTAACTGCGCAAACGCTGCGAGGGCAGACCCTCGCTAATGACTGGAAGGAGATTGAAGGTAAGATGCAATTCTTCGAGCAGCCAGACGGGGAATTTATCGGGATCAACGTACAGGATGCCGACGCTGCGGAACGACTGAAAGAGCAACGGGCTAAAGGACTGTTTGGTATCACCAATGCTCAGCGATTCCAGTTAGAGAAAGAGCAACGGGCCGCGCTTGTCCGGGCGGAGCACCGGAACCTCCCGCCGAAGGTTATCGTACAACGTATTGAGCAAAGCGCCAACAACCTGCGGGGTGTTATGCGCTCATCTATCCAGATGGCAAAGTTCCTAAATGAAAACCCTGATGCTTTGTCGTTGACCGCCGGGGCAAGTGCAGCCGGTAACAAAGCTTTTAACGAATACACTGCCGCTACAGAACGATTTCTACCGGAGTTCCGTGTACAATCCAACGCGCGCGTAGCAGATGCCTTCTTCCGGGACCAGGAGATTGCAGCGAGGGCACAGGGGCAGATAAAAGCTTTGGCCTATGTGCTAGCGCGGAAGCGTGGTGGGGGCGGTGTACTCACTGAGCAGGACTTTAAGAACGCTCGTGATATGATTGCTGCTTCATCTCGTAATCCAGGGATCGTCATGAACGCCCTGTCTGATCAGATTGGTCCGGATTTGGCAGTACTACGTGACCGCATCAAGTTCAACGTTGATGGTGTACAAGAGCAGTTCGGGCCCACTCTAGCTAACTTGGAGGACTTATCCTCTCAGTTCCATGAGCAGGTAGACCGTGCTAACCAGATTCAGCAGAGACGACGTGACCGGGGGGAGACCGCTCTGGAGGCGCGTGACAACACAGCACCAGGAGTTACCCCTCCTGAAGATCAGCCTACTTCCGGCGTGAAGATCAAACTATTGGGGATTGACCCGTAATGCCTACCTACCGATTATCAGCGAACGGAGTACCGTTTCAAATAGAGTCTGATGCATCCGCCGAAGATGTACAGGCTGCATTTATGGAGCGTATTCAAGCCAGCCCTGAGTTGGTTAAGCAGAGGCAGAAGCAGCTGGGGCTGTCTGACGAGGATGTAGAACAGATGCAGGAGACAGGCCTTGAGCACCCTGTAGAAGTGCCAGAAGGTGGGATGGCCCGATTCCTTGTGGGAGCCGGTCGTTCCTTTACCAAGTTGGGGCGAGGGGTTGACCAGCTGTTCCAACGGGCGATCGTGGCAGCGCCCCAAGGGACTCCTGAGCAAGAACGTAGCCGAGCTGCTGCCCGAACTACTGCAGAAGGGAGACTGAAAGAATTACAACGCCTGGAGTCACAGGAGCGCAAAATCTTCTCAGCTCTGGACAACCAGGGTATTGGTATGGAAGACCTTGGGCAGATCACTCCTGACCTGCTCAGCTTCTTAGGGAGCGGGGGGTTGGTGTCCTTAGCCACTCGCGGGGCCCTGCTGGGCGGGGTGGAGGCCACTGGTGAAGGTGAGGATTTGGAGGTTCGCGGTAAAAATGCAATGGTATCGGGGTTGTTGACCGCAGCAGGCCCCGCTGCCGCAGGTGCCGGGGCTTCTGTCATCAAAAAAGGAGCTAGCTTCACCCGTGGGGGGTTCGATGCAGTAAAAGCAGCAGCCAGCAGTAACCGGGGGAATCCGGTACGAGGCCTGGCGGGGGTACTGCGCGACTCAGGGAAAGCGGCGGAGAGTGACAACCCTGCTATACGTGAGCTGGGGAAACTGGGGTTCGAACGGGCATCAGCTATTGTACAACAGTTGAACTCTCGTGGTAAGGAAGGGTTGGTGGCAGAAGCCGCTAACAAAGCTCTGGAGAAGAGCATTCGGACCACTCAAGGCGGTAATGTAGTGGACTTCGGGAAGTTCTCAGCCGAGCTGGCACGCTTCGGAGGACCTCAGATGAAGAAAGAATTGGGTAGTACGTTTGGTAACAGACTGAACGACCTACGAAATACATTTGATGAAGTGGCGGGGGTTATTGACTTACAACCCGCAGCTGCTGAACGCTTGCTGAGCAGTTTCATGGCTGATCCTACTACACGTACAATGGCCAAAACTTTCCGGGAAACTACCGAGCCGAAGGCGAAACAGGCAGTACTACAAGCGCTGATGACACGAGTGAATGAACGGAATATTGCGGACGCTACGGCCCGCGCTGCGTTAACTGCGGCGACTAGAGACTCGTTAGAAGAAGTCGGCGAACAGGTGGATTTCGACAGTCAGTAGACTGTCTACTTGGTCTGCCGTACAGATAGCGCTGTAGAGCGCAGACCTTGAATCAAATGTACACTTAGACATAACTAAACACCCGTAACTAACAAACGATGATCTCTCCCCTTGGGGCTCACAGGTGATGCTGGAGCCCCTTTTTTGTGTCTGGATTCGGAATCAACTCTAGAGGGGAAAATATAGCACGACTCCGGTACCCTGTCCGCAATAGCAATGATCCAGGAGGAAGTTCTCGCCCTGCCGCTGCCATGCATTGTCAAGGCCCTCGTAAGCATACGAGTCGTCCGTCCCGTCCGCCTGCCCCCTCCTATGCACATTTCAGACATTATTTGCTCCCGGTGTCCAGTTCGTCGACACGATCGTGCAACTCTTGTAGCTGTTGTTCCAGCTCCTGAATGCCCTGAGATATATGCGCGTAGTACTCGTTGTGAGCGGCTTTTGCCAGATGTACGAATTTGACGTCCAATACCTCGGCGTTGTTTTTCACTATATGCCACAAGGAATCCAGTACATTTTCAAAGTAGTCTTGGTTACGTTGTAGTCCCATTTTACTCTCCTCGCTAAACGTTAATCAACATGGTTATGCCCTTTCTTTACTACCCAGTTCTTGAACCTCTGCCAAAGAACCTCGTACCAGTACGGATAATAGGGATGACGATGTACCGTCCCCCCAAATATGTCAGCATAGTCTACAGCACTTTTTAGCGACATGCAAGCACTTTTGTCGCCTGTAGTGTAGCGCACATAGTACTTGCCTCGCTCCCCGACGAAGGCTTGTTGCGGGGGACGGGTCATGCCCATTTTATCTCTCCTGCTCTTCGTCAGTGGGCAGGTCAAGCCCTAAAGCCGCAGCCATCTTCTCCAGCTTCAGAACTTCATCGCGGGTTTTATGCGCCCACTTATCAGCGGCCTCCCTGTTTCTCAGGGCTTTAGCCGCCGCCGCTTTGGCGAGCTTCCACTGTTGCCGTACAAACTCCTCAATATCTACCGGGGGAGTAGGTTCCGGTTCCGGCCTGTAGTCCGGCCCTTCTGCCCCTCCGCCCTCATGAGAGGGGGCAGGTTTTGCTTTAGTGGCATCAATATTAATCTGGTCCCGGACATGGTTACACCATGAGGACAGAAGACCGGCATTCAGCTGGTCACTATCCAGCCACTCAGATTCAAAGCGCCGATTAGTCGGGGGAATCAGGGCGGAGAGCTGTACTCTCGCCCCGTCCTGATCTTGTAGCGTCATCTTCAGGATATCACTATCTCCTAGTTCATCCCCTGGTCCGCGTTCTTCAGCCATACAAGTCCTCCTCATAGTACGCCCACTCTGTGTACTCTGTGTAGGCAGTCATTACTTCATCTAAACTCATACCAGTATATCCTCTCGTTTAAACGCAGGGTGAGCACGGCGCTCTCGTGGGTAGCTCCCGCAGTTTTGGCATTGGTACTGCTTGTACGCCAATACACGTGTGCGCTTGTAACTTTTGAACCGTAGCCTTGTACTCCCGCAGTTGGGGCAGATAGGCTCGGTGCCGGGTTCCATCCACAACCCTCGGTTGGGGTGGTTGGTTATCCAAGGCAGCAGCTCGTTGTACAGAGCTGGCATGATCTCAACATCTTGGATATTGTAGTTGGCCATGTTGTCCTGATCCTTCCGGCTGCCCTTCATGCACCCGGTCCACAGGGCCATGCCTTTATGCTGCATCTTCTCTTCGAGCCCCAAGATGCTGAGGATGTGGTTCATGCTGCGCGATAGAACCTTGAAATTCTTGCGCACTACTTCAAAAAGGTCAACCTGATGGGACGGGGATGGAGGCCCCAAACGGAGCGTCAAGAATTCAGTGCTGAGACGTGGCACGTCGAACCTTTTGCCGTTAAAATGGACAATAACGTCTGCTTCGTCCAGCAGCTGCCAAGCGCGCCTGATCATACCCTCGTGTCCGTCATCCCAGGTCGACCAAAATTCTATTTCATCGCTCCCCTCCCAGTGTGCCGCGAAGCACATGACACAGCCATCCTCCGCGATGTTGGATAGAGGTACGTATCGTGTTTTCAAATCCCAGATGTAGGCCAGAGCTGGGGCTGTTTCAATGTCGATGTACAACACCTTGATAGGAGAGTAGGGGGGTTCAATTAGTTCCATAGAGTTATCGCTCACTGAACCTATTCATCGGCTTCCCACGCCCCCGGCGCTGTTGTCAGGTCCAAATCCTGTTCCAACTGCTCCTGTAAGTCCGCTAGTGCCCTCCACACAGCCGAGGCCCTATGAAGGTATGGATTCAGAGGATCGTCCCCGTAGGAGGCTTCCTTACTGTGGCGCGTACTCATGTGTCTGACCACACAGTCCGGGTGGTCCATAGATTTACCTCGCGCGTGGTGCAAGAGTTCTCCCTTATTGTGCTTCTCATTCCCTAGCCAAGAGATGTGAGACACCACAGCCAGCGCGTCCGGGAAGTAGTCAAGTAGGCCGGTGGCCATCGGGAACTGCTTGCGCTGCTCACTGGACATTCTATCGATCAGTCTATCTACCATAGTTTTTCTCCTGTTCATAGAGGCGATTCGTATTGCGCTTTTTGATGCCCTCCCCGAGCGGTACGCCTCCCGTGCCTCCGCACGTACGGCATCCCACTTCAGGGGCTCCCCACGGGTAGCCTCTCCCTTTGCACTTGGGGCAGATGTCGTGTGTTGCATTGTATTCTCTCTGCTCCGGGGTTGACCAGCTAGCCAGCAGCTTGTCCAAGGCTTCCTGACGCTGCTCCTCCGTTGGTATCTTGAATTGTTCGTACCACTTTTGCTTCAACGGGTAATAGGTTCGCGGGGCGTAGTCATCAGGAAAGACGACTTGAGGGGCTACCTGCGCCTTAACTCCCCGAATTAGACGATTAAATTTAACAGCCATAGTTCATGTCTCGGAGCATTTGTTCTACAAGATGCCACACGTCCTGATCACGGCAATGCCCTTGCACCGCACCAGTC
>WURV02176055.1:0-11536 GCA_011762755.2 Epimenia babai
ACATACATCACACACATACATCACACACATACATCACACACATACATCACACACATACATCACACACATACATCACACACATACATCACATACATACATCACACACATACATCACACACATACATCACATACATACATCATACGCAGACACACATACATCATACTCATACATCACACACATACATCACACACATACATCACATATATACATCACACACATACATCACACACATACATCCCACACATACATCACATACATACATCACACACATACATCCCACACATACATCACACACATATATCACATACATCCCACACACATACATCACACACATACATCACATACATACATCACACACATACATCATACACAGGCTACATATATAAAACAGGGGCCTCGACTTGTGGATAACTACGTGTGTACATCTACAGTCTATCTATGGAGATGAGAATTGTGCATGGATTTAATCGCTCTATAATATGGTCAAAAATGTGGTAAAAATTAATTGTGATCTGTGAGAAAATTCATGCCTCATTCTGGTTGTTAGTGACAAAAATAAGATCAAAGTCATCCAGTGTCCAACTACATTAGATTAATTAATGATAAAACAGAGTTCTTTAATAACAAGATAACAGTATAATAAAAAACAGGAATTAGAGCATTGGTAATATAATACACATCGAGAGAGTGCACTAACCTTCGCTGATGCCGCGGTCTGTGGTGCCAGAAGCAGGAAGGGGTTAGAGCGAGAGCAAAAACAAGCAAAAACTTAGGTTAGATATCTACACAGAGGTAAAAAACAACACACAGTAAAAAACAGAGCAAAAACATGAGTGATTAGTCAGGTTTATAAGTGATGTTTATGAGTGATGTTTATATGTAATGTTTATATGTGATGTTTATAAGTAGTGTTTATAAGTGATGTTGATAATTAATGTTTATAAGTACGTAGTGTTTATAAGTGATGTTTATAAGCAATGTTTATAAGTGATGTTGATAAGTAATGTTTATAAGCAATGTTTATAAGTGATGTTGATAAGTAATGTTCATAAGTAATGTTTATAAGTGATGTTTATAACTAATGTTTATGAGTAATGTTATGTCAGTTTGCATGAGTCATTCAATATTGTGGGTGTACCTGACATTTACTTAGTGCATGAGTCATTCAATATTGTGGGTGTACCTGACATTTACTAAGTGCATGAGTCATTCAATATTATGGGTATACCTGACATTTACTAAGCGCATGAGTCATTCAATATTATGGGTATACCTGACATTTACTAAGCGCATGAGTCATTCAATATTGTGGGTGTACCTGACATTTACTAAGTTACTAACTTCCCAGACCTCACTAAATATACATTGGTGTTAATCCTTATATAGTTAGTCAACAAGGTGTTACCTTTGTATTTTCGTATAAACGACATGGCTAACACGGCAACCCACACCTCTATGTGAAATATACACTAACAGCGATGTAACTAAGAAGAAACAGAGGTGGAACTGCAGTGTAACATCACTGTAACATCACTGTAAAAGTGGAGTAAATTACTTTTCAGAAAACAGTAAAAGCTACAAGCAAACATGAATATGTCAGAGATAATTTTGTGACTTGATTCATAAAGGTTTTTTTTCATGTAATAGTAAAAGACTTTTAGACACAATCCAAAGACTAAATAATGTGTGTATACATGTAACATTTATACACCACGTACAACAAGCTATAATAGGCATTAGAATGTGCGATGAAATAACAGGTCAAGCTGAAACAAGAGGCCAAAGACGCCTCAAGACGCTCACCTGAAAAAGAAAAGAGAAAAAAAGGGAAAAAGACGGAATAAACCATGAACAAATCTATAACAGACCAACCCAAGGACAATATCTGCCAAATAGCCGATTTTTTAAGACATCACATCAGCAGAAGTTACTTCCCCTAGCTGCGATGCGGATACCAAAAACAAATCTAGAGAACAACCCAAGGACAATATCTGCCAAATTGTGGACCTCTGGGATAACCGTTTCTTGAGAAAAAAATTTTTAAATAAAAAAATACGAACATCAGCAGAAGTTACCTCCCCTAACTGTGATGACGATATCATGAAAACATCTAGAAGAGACCAACACAGGAACAATATCTGCCAAATAACAGACCTCTGCGCTAAGCGGTTCTTGAGATTTATTAAGAAACTAGAGGCCCAAGAGGCCTCAAGACACTCACCTGAAAAAAAGTGAAAAAAAGAGAAAAAGACAGAACAAGAGGCCAAAGAGACCCTTCATCATACCATATAGCTGTTGATGTTAATACATAACTTCATAAACAAGGGAGACAACCTCAATCATTTCACATGAGGGAGAGGTTACTATAGTCATGAATTCAATGTCATGAATAAAAGAGAAGTAAATAAAAGACATTCTTTGCATCCAGTCTGACCTGAACACGGGGACTTCGGGATGATCAGTCTGGTGCTAGACCATCTAAGTCAGGGTGCATATAGTGCATATGATTAGGTGCTTATACTGCTTCCTGAGTAGACCCCCACTGCATTCAGTGCCTGTTATTGTGTCATGTGAGTGTCAGGTGTGTGTCAGGTGTGTGTCACGTGTGTGTCAAGTGTGTGTCAGGTGTGCGTCAGGTGTCTATATAACAAATGATTGGTAACATCGTGACCAACCTTGCCGGTTGAGAAGAGTTTCCTCACGCTGATCTGCTGCAAGTGCCAGCCTGAACCAAACCCGGAGCCATTGTGACCCACTCGGATCTTTTCTATCGTCTCTCCCACGTCCTCCATCTACATCCACATATGTGCATCCATCCGTAACACTGACTTAAAGTAGCAGCTACACAAATCACAAACAGAGACAAGTACCAACATTCATCTATACATATACAGAGACACCAAACACAGGATAAGGCACCAATAAACCGTGGTACAATGTCCCATCTAACCTCAGAACCATCGCTTAATCCTAAATCAAGGCCATCAAATGCAAATTACACCGATTCTCATAAATGTTTTAATTGCCTTTATCTGACAAATTCAGTATATTCCTCTTACTCATAATATTTTTACCTATTATATAAATCACCGGTGACTCTAACTAACATATACTTGTTTAATCAGTAAGGAATCAATGTTAACAATGTTAAAATGTTTTATATATTTCTATCTACATCTATGTTGATCATATCGCGGAGTGTCTCTGGTAATATACAGGACTACAATCAAGAAACAGCAAAAAACACAATTCTTATTATTATTATCTCAGAGATCAACAATACATCAAATTCCCACATTCATACAATCACACATTCACCTATAGATCTTGTCAAGTCAGCGTGTAACACTAGATGCTACATAATCTGTTGGTTATTGATAAGTGCTTTCACTTTAAACCTAAAACATCAGGCCTCTTCAACACCATAGCCAACACTACCATTAATACCACCACCTAAACCACCGACGCAACAATACGATTAACAAAACCACTGCAAACAGTTTCACCCACCACCAAAACCATCTCAGCAACCAATACCACCAATATCATGATCATCAACAACACTAAAATCAGGATCACACAAGACCACTAAAAATTACAACAATGAATGATACCATGGTCAAATATATCCAGGACCACACAAAACCACTATAAATTACAACAATGAATGATACCATGGTCAAATATATCCAGGATCACACAAGACCACTATAAATTACAACAATGAATGATATTATGGTCAAATACATCCAACACTAACCTCCACGACAAATTTGTTGACTGCACCCCTCTTAAACTTGTCCTTCGCTTCTCGTTTGGTCGAGCACAAAGATTTCTCCTGAGTACAGGTATCTTTACCGTACAGTACCACAAACACGTCCGCATCAGTTCCAGCACCCGATATGTCACTGGTGTGGGTTGTGATTTCATACGGCACACCTGGTGAACATATACGGTATAACGATCAATAAGAGAGGTCAGGTGGTAGAGCGGCAGCCTATGGACCAGAAGGTGTAGAGTTTAACTCTAAGACAATATCAATTCTGGTTCTTCATTATATCTATGGGCAAGGTAATTTATTACCATTGTTCTCGTCTAATTAGCTTTAAGATGTAAGAAAATTTAAAGATCAGGAAATCAAACGAATGAAGGGGCAGGGGTGATTCTAGTGCTCGTTAGTGCTGCATGTCTCGATGACCCGGTGTAAACCATCATTAGTGCAGATAAAGATGCCACATGTAACTTTACTAATTGTATGGTTATCTAACAATGTTAGTCAACTTATTACAAAATATAGTTGAAACAGAGATAATGCCATGAAAAAATAACTCGAGCATTTGAAGGATATAAAGAAATTGGAGTAATGTGTATGTTAATATACAGGGAAATACAAAAATACAGAAATCTGACTTGAAAATGTGGATGTTGACACTTTTATTTTATCTGATACTGACTACCAATGATAAAAAAGTCTTGGATAAAATCATCATCAGTTGCTGAAGAGTGAGGAGACATAGAGGCATGAGACAGTGGCAGACGACTGACACAACAAACAGACACAACTACAAGGAAATAACCAAATGGAAATGCTTATTTAAATTTCCACAATACTATTAAAGAAATTACGCGCACAACATATACACATAAACAAACTATCACATCTTATATTTGGGTAAATTAGTGAATTAAAATGTGAATTTTCATTTACTGCTGCAACAATGGGGAGGTTATGGAACTGAATGTTGACAGAAGAATAAAAATTAAAAAAACGTCAAATTCAGTTAGAAATTTCACGCGGAGTAATCTACTTAGGCATGTCTAAATCACCAAGAAAATGTCTGTGTCAAGCTTCACTAGACAAAGGCACACAAAACTAAAACAAGTGCACAAACATTAACCTTATCACACGTATAAATATCTAATTGGATTTCACGGGTGAATAAAAAAATGGACGAAGCAGACGCCAAGCAACATCCTGAGAAATAAATCATTCTAAATTGGATTTCATTAGATCAAATATGTTTATGAAGACAGCCAACCATTAAGAGAGATTCAATCACAAACAAGATGGAAATTTCAGTCATAAAAAAAATTGAGAATTGAATGCAAATAGATAAAAGTTTTGTCATTGGTCATTTCAAGAATTTTCCATGATTATATATGCAAAAAATAATAAATTTTTATATCATTGCTTTATGCAAATTTTAAGGGACAATTAGCAAGATTAAACACAATGGTAAGTTTAGACTTTCTATGAATAAAGACAGACAATGGATCATGATAAAGTTAAAAGAGGGGATGGATATGGTTTTAACATGGAATGAGGAATGCTCAGGGGTTTCATCGCGAGAAGTCGGCGTCTGCTCACACAATAATAATACCTGAGAGAGGAGAGTCTGATGGACAGATGTCATGAAGGCAAACATTGTACAAGAGTTTAGAATGTTTAGTATGTTTAGTAAAAGCTGACAGACATAAGTAAATAGAGATATCAAGTTTTATTGAATACTTATTTGGAATAAGTCATTGTGAAGTTTTGTCGATTCAAATTTAGGACAGAAACAGGAAGTGCATGTAAAATAAAGACAGAAACACATCGTGAGTTATAAAGAGTTAGGCTATTGAGGTGCTTTTGGATGTATTGCAGCTATAGTGGTAGGTGGGGGGTGTCACCATCATAGATGCAAGTGTTAGTGCAGAACAACTAAAACGTGACTAAGGATACACTAAATCAGGCAACGATCAGCAGTGAGCGAATGTGTGCTTAGATTACTGTGAATATCACGCGAAAATCAGCACCAGATGCAAAAACTTTACTGTGAATAACTACATGCAGTCTAATGGAACATAAATATAATCTACTATAATGACTACTATAAATTTTATAAAACTGAATGTATATATCGATGTAAATTCCACCTTTTTTTGCCTGAATCACCATGTTTGGACCTGTTGGACCTGTATCATGTTTGGACATGTTGGACCTGTATCATGTTCGGACATGTTGGACCTGTATCATGTTTGGACCCGTTGGACCTGTATCATGTTTGGACCTGTTGGACCTGTATCATGTTTGGACCTGTTGGACCTGTATCATGTTTGGACATGTTGGACCTGTATCATGTTTGGACCGGTTGGACCTGTATCATGTTTGGACCTGTTGGACCTGTATCATGTTTGGACCTGTCGGACCTGTATCATGTTTGGACCTGTTGGACCTGTATCATGTTTGGACCTGTTGGACCTGTACCATGTTTGGACCTGTTCGACCTGTATACATACTCTATAACTCAGAGTTAAGTAATCAAGCTTATCTGAAGAAGCAATGTCAAAGTCACTACAAATTATCTTGTAGAAACTTTTACTATTTATTTATAGAGAGAAATGCGCAGAAACAGAATTATCGTAATATTTTTTATTATCAGATATATTTGAGTCAAGTGTTAATCTCATCGTTGTCAGACATGTTCATTGTCTTTTCTACTACTTCACTCCTGGGAGTGCATCCCACAAGTCCCCAGTGAACTTCTAGCACGTTCGTATATACTGTTACTATTGTGTGTATATTGTGCATTAAACTGAAACTTTTAGTTAGGTAAAAATAAAGAATTCCACTCACAAGGCGTGTACTCTTCAGTAGCGAGCTCTTGGGGGAATAATTCACGTTCTATCTGACCATCATCCTCGTTTTTAGCCAACCAACGAGAACATGGGAAGAGCCAGGACAGGCCGAGAGACGGGGCATCAACGGACACGTGGTCAAGATACCAGGCAGCTCCCCCGCCAGCGTTGTCATGTCCGATTCTGGGTGGGGGAAAAGTATGATTAGAGGGAAATTATAGAAAAATCTTTAGGTAAAAGAGATTGAAGGAATCACTCGGAAAAACAAATAAAAAAAAAATCAGAGAGACAAATCAGAGACAGTGTACAGAGAAATGCATTAAGTGACTGATAAATAACAGAGACATTAATAAATGTCAGTATGTAGTTACATTCTGATTACCCGAGTAATCGTTTTCTAGGGCCAATTTTGGCTCCTTACAAAGCCAGCCTATAAATGTGGCTAACACACCAAATTGATTAACCTCACTTTATAAGGGGTGGGGAAACACCTAATGTGAAAAATCCACTGAATGAATGACAGATCATCATAAATAATACCCAGACGAAATCTGGTCATATTAACTTTATTCCTAGTGACCGTTTAATGAACAAGTATAGTATGATGATACTAACAGGTGGTCCTCAGCAAACAGTCCAAACAATAAATTAATAAATCTGTGATCAAGGGAAAATCCGTTTTCATACACATACTCTTCCGCATCCAGGCTACTACTGGAGGCTACAATGGTTGTAAATCTGGCTACAAGGTGTGATACATTACAGTACCCCCGAGCATAAGCTCAGGTGAGCTAAAAATAAATAAGAAATAGAAGTGAATATTATAAGATATTAACTTGATTTTCTTGAGTTTCCCGATGTTGACAGCTTCCAGAATAAATTCATCCGTGTTTCCGGACTCGAATTTGTTTTTATGGGTAAGAGAGGACTTCAGATACATCTCACCTGCCAAAAGAGAGACAGAATGATCCGCTACTAGTCTTAATAGATTACAATAGAGTTTAGCGAATTTAATCGCATAATGAGTGGCATAATGGTGGATACATACAGTGTACAGCTTAGGTAACAGAGGGATTGAATAGAGTCTGTGTCAACATGATATTGTTGGTATGTTGGATGTTGGATATTAAAGACAATGGCAGTTTCTTGAGTGTAATTAAAAAGACAGTTGAACAGTGGAAAGGCAATGGATGATGGAAGTAGAGTCTAGTGGGAGTTCAAAATGGTGGATGTGTGGAGATCAACGCTGTGTAGGTGCCGACACACGCTGTATTTAGGAGCTAACCAAATCATTCAGGTGTGAGTGTATACCTGACATGAAAGGTTGGAAAACCAAAGGTAATGAACAAAAAACTCCAAAATAAGTTAGTCAAATTCCCAGGTAGAAAGGATAAATGAAGTAATGTGATAATAAGAAGCCACAGATACACACACAAGAACAGACATTTATATGAGTCATGTTCCAGGGTGTTATTACGTTATTACTTTACTTTATGGAAGATGAAGAGCTGGGTGAATCATGAAATGATCTTCAACAAAAGTAGAATTAAATCGTGTGGAACGAACCAGTGTCATCACTCTCTCCGTACAGCACAATGTAGACGTTTGCATCCGTCCCTGCTCCCCAAACTTTACCTGTGGTAACCTTGACATGAAAGGTCGTTGCCGCGGCTGAAACGGGTGAAATCTGTACATTAGCCCGGCGGGAGAATAAACATTAATAAACATTAATAAACATTAATAAACATTAATAAACATTGATAAACATTGATAAACATTAATAAACATTAATAAACAAGGCCAAGCATGTTCAGTAACGTGGTAATGACCACGGATGAAGTCAGGTTTTAAATAGCCCATGACAGCCTAGAACAGGTCAATACGAGAATATAACTACACACACGCTTACACACACACTTACACGCACGCACACACCCACGCAGACACGCACACACCCACACATACATACGTAATCAATGGTGTATGGTATCAATATGAACTTTATTTATAAAATGATCATCGAGGAACCTTTTGTCTCGAGAGCGATCTCATCCCTCACTGACGTCGCGTCCTTGCCCTGTAACCGTTTCCTGAGTGACTCATCCACCGGGACGAGTTCCCGGGCGATCTGTCCATCATCCTCATTCACAGCTAGCCATCGCTGGCACGGCACGAAGTAGCTGAAGTGTTGTGACAGGAATGAGGTTACCCTCACCCAACAGATACACACCAAACACATGCGGGTATCATGATAGAAAGGGTACAAAATGACCACCATGTGTGCGTGTGTACCGTGATATGATATATAACATGAAGCATGTCTGCGTACCATGAGATAAATGAATAAATGATACACGTAAATCATGCACCATGCCTAGGCAATATAATATAGATAATAAAAACACACAAGGTGTCTGGGTACCATGATGTAAATGATATAATACACGCAACTTAGCATTTTATATGAGATGACCTGCCAAAGGAAACAACAGACAACACGCTCAGTATTGTCCGGTATTCGAACCCTGCCTCTTCTGGTCTCCAGGCCAGTGCTGTACCACCTATGTATCCCCAACTACTTCTACAGTGTAGTTCCTACTGATAACAAACCTCTTCTTGTGTTTAGAGTCACGAATCTCAATCCTATCAAGGAACCAGGCTGCCCCGCCCCCGGCGTTGTCATGACGAATCTTCACCTTGACAAGATCACCAAGGTCGATGGCTTTTACAGTAAAGCTGTCCACCTGTTATATACATAGCAAAAACATTTTTGTATACAAAAACCACACTGTTTAATACTGCAATATATATAAGAAAACAATTCAGGAATTATGGAGTAATTCTTACTAAATTTCAGTAGTTTTTGTATAATCATGAACAAAAAAAATAAGACAGGAATATGTTGAGGTGTATTCGGTGAAATGGAGACACAAAAACAGGAATAAATCAATAACACACTTTATAAATTGTTGATAAAAATTCTTGATAAAATTCATGGATTAAAATACGAAATTAGTTATTTTATGCCGCAAAATGAAAAAATGTCCTGCTTTAAGACCCAGGTACACGTAATTGACCCAGATAAGTATGACTGACCCATTTACACATAACTGATCCGGTTACACATGACTGACCCAGTTTTTAACAAATTACTCAGTAACACACATATGACCTGATTGCGTTCGAACTTGTTTCTGTTGGCCGACTCCCTGAGTTGTCGTTCCCCCGAGTCCCCATTCACACCGTAGAGGTTGACGAAGACATTAGCATCAGTGCCGGCACCGAATACGTCTCCAGTGTACACACACACGTCGTACTCATTCTCTGTGACATCGGTGTTGGCATCCAGTAAAGGATGAGGGGACGTGAGGGACATGGGGGGACATGAAGGACGTGGAGGACATGGAGGACAGGAAGGACATGAAAGACAAGAAAGACATGAAGTACATGAAGGACACGGAGGACATGAAGAAAATGAAGGACATGAAAGACATGGAGGACATGCAGGACACGAAGGACACAAAGGACACGGAGGACATGGAGGACATGAAGAAAATGAAGGACATGGAGGACATGGAGTACGTGAAAAACATGGAGGACAGGAAGGACATGAAAGACAAGAAAGACATGAAGTACATGAAGGACATGGAGGACATTGAGGACAAGAAGGACATCGTCGACATTTGTAACATTTAGTGTAATGTGAAATTCTTCCTGGACACAAACGTTCCACTGTAGTGAGTATCTGGTTATGCTCCCAGCAACTGTCAGTACCGCTGCTGACCCACAGAGGGGTGACCAGGCTGAATTAGCCTAGTTCCTCATTTATACCCATTAACTTACTGCAATATGTAGATTTTCTTCTCATCACCAAACTAATTAGTTCACTTTAATTTTGTTGTACAAAGTGTATGAGTGTTATAGATATAAACATTTATGAGGCTAAAGCTATGTATAAAAATCTTTTAAAAAATTTTAAAAAATCTCTCTGAACGAATTTGTCTACAATTGACAACTGAACCGAATATAAAACTAGAGTGATTTCCACTCACCTTGGAGAGTTCCTCTAATTGGTCGACCATGTTCATCTGTAGGAGTAGCCTCCCTTACGATTAACCCATCATCCTCGCTACGCGCAAACCAACGATCGAACAAAAACCAATAATCTTCCGTCTCATCATTTCTGCCGCCATCCGTTTCCTCGGCAACTGTTCCCAGAATGCTCTGCCGTGACTTCCTCCTATCAAACGACGAGTCAGTATCCGATAGCAACGAGCTAGCGCGTTTTCTTCGTGAGGGAGACGTGGGTGACTCAAGTCCATCTTCGCTATCAGACGCACGTTTACCAGGAGAACTCAAGCGACGATCTTTGTTAGACAACGATTTCCGTCTGGGTATCTTGCTGTCATATGTGCTGTCAGTCACATCGCTGTCGTAGCCGTCACTGTGGTCAGCTATGATTGACATGCGATGTTGTGTCTCCGATTTCTTTGTTACCGCTGGACGTTTCTTGCTCGTTACCCGATGACATTGTATCAGAACCTGTATATAAGTCATTGTTCACTTCAGAAAGTCAAGGCTGATTTCAGAAAGAAATGCTCATTTTTTGTATCATTTCAATAAGATATTGGTCTCGAAGGAATGAAATGTAATTTGGAATTACTGCAAAAATAAGTTAACTTGAAAAACAATCAATACTCACAAGAAACAATACAGAGACAAAACACATGCGGAGAGACACGGGAGATACAGAGACATACAGAGACAATGTCTGACCTTATGCAGGTACCATCCTGACATGAGACATACAGAAGATATGGAGACATACAGAGACAAGGTCTGACCTTATGCAGGTACCATCCTGACATGAGACATACAGAAGATATGGAGACATACAGAGACAAGGTCTGACCT
>WURV02176066.1:0-13802 GCA_011762755.2 Epimenia babai
ATAATTGTTTTAAAAAAATTCAATGGGCAACGTATTATTTTCTAGGTTTTTCAATGTATAGCACTTGTCAAAATAGCTGCTCAATTGTAAAATTTGCTTTGTGTAGCTATAAATTTTGCCATCACGCATTGTAAAGTCTTTATCAGTCACGATACCATTTACTTTTTCTTCATCAAAGGTTGCCTCAAAAGCCTCAAAATACTATCAAAATAGATAAAATAGAAAGAGTATTTAATCTTTTACTCACTCCTTTACTTATAATAACCTTTCATTGAATATTCGAATAAATAACATCTACTACAATGAGCAATACCACAATCTCCATGAAACTCCAACTTAGACAGTCCCTTAGTCACCAATTATATTTATCTTCTTCATATTCTTCTTGTTTATTTGGTTTAACAAGTTCTAATGAGTCGCTACTAATTGCCATGTATAATGAATCAACAATTAAATGTTCCATCCACAGTTTCTGTATCGAAAACTTCTTGCTCTCTTAAGCCATGAATATAATATAACTTCACTCCTTTTAAATAAACAGTGACTGACAACTTTTTCTTTAGTACCAAAGTCTTTTAATTGGCTAAACTGATAATTTGTAGCACAAAGCAAAATAATGCAGGTCGTAGCAATTGAATCTTATAGCTATACAAGAAGAGAACAGACAAAACCTCGAACGAAACACTGAAATATTTCATGATACATCCCATGTATATACAACTTTATCAACTGTACGTAAATCAAACTATAACTAATGTTACATTCAAAATTGATAAAAGATTAGTAGCGTGTTTGATTATACAATCGCCATTCAATACATTAGTCAATCGGTCAAACGATATTCATAATCAAGATAACACACCCGGCCACCACTGCGTATGTAGCAGCAGCCATTCCTTATCAACACTCACTTTCCGCTTTCATTGTGAGTAGTCGCATGATTGTACGTCATTGTTACAGAAAACAGATATAATCGGGCAGAATAAACCAAAATGACATTGCTGTTAGCTCACAATGCTTCCAAATAAGAAACCTAAAATAAACGACTATAATATGGCGAATTTAACGACGAGTGGATCGGGAAATACGAAATGTCACAAAAATTTCACATTAATTAATCTATACTTTCTTGTACTGTTATCTTATTTCACAATTATTTCCCTCCTCAATCGTAAGTTACTTTCGTATCATGTTAAAATGTTGTAAATACTGTGTTGCTTTTGTACCTACATCATGTAAACAAACAGAAAGAAGGTGTAATAAAGAAAATCATGAAAATCATTATGGGCAAAATCGATAAGAACCTTATGAACAATAATTATAATATGAAATCCTATGGAAAAATGATTGCAATAGGTAATCAAACAAAAATAGTTGGTAAAGATGCTATAGCCGAACAGTTAAAATTGAAGAAAAAGAGAAGAACAGCATTGTGGGGAGGACCAGTGGAGTAAACCAAAAATTGTATTTTAAGAAGATTAGATTGTGCCATAGATTAGATTATTATTACATTTTTTGGCTGATTGCATTTCACCAAGCTGTAGATTACGTATATATGTCAAAGACCTCGTCAGAAAAGGTCAATTTATTTATTACTTCTAATTCAAGAAACGGTAAGAAACACCACATCCTTTTAAAACTTAACTATTTTTGTATTTTCCTTTTCTTTTTACAGCTTATATATTTTTTAATAGTCGCATTATTGCGACATTTCAAGCAGATAAAACAGTCGACAATATCGATAAAGATTTAAGATAGTTTTTTCTCTTAAGAAATTCTTCGTACTCACTAAAACTAACTAGCTCATTACAAATATCAACTTCTACCGATTCGCATTTTTTCTTAAAAATCTCTTTAAGAACCGTTTATCGCAGGGTCTGCCATTTGGCATCTTGTCATGGGAACAAAGGGGGGTAATTTCTATCGACTTTTTGAAAATATCCATGTCTGCTTAGTGCGAAGGTCTGCCATTTGGCAGATATGGTCCATGTAGGTTACAAGCAGATTCATTTAGGGCATGTCTATTTTGGCAATTAAATGTGATTTGAGCCTGGGTTTTTTTTTTACAAATTTATTCTTGATTGTTTCAGTGTTGTAATGGGTATTGTCCAGTCTATTTGGCCGCTTGTTTTTGATGCCAAGCAGTCTCCTTGTCTTCTCATTCTAATATCAAGATGGTCTTCCAAAAAAAAGGTTTTCTGGCCTTTTCTGCCTTTTGTTTTAAGTTTCGAATGAGTATTTTGAGGCCGTTTGGCCTCTCGTCTTAATATCCGATTATTTAGAGACCTCTTTTCTTTAGCTTTTGATAGAATATCCGAATGAGTGTTTGGAGGCCTCTTCGACTTTTTTCTTTACTCAGGTGACCATCTTGAGGCCTCTTTAACTCTTCTTTATTTTTTCCTCCCGCCCTTTGTCGGTGTAATGACAGTTACTGTAAGAACCATGTTTTCTTAACATCATTTCTTCAAATATTACTTTTCTTTAAACACTCTACCTTCTACTCTCATTTCCCACTCATTCTCACATATTTTATGACACCGTAATTTTTTATCGTTTGTCACGAATCAACATCAAAGCCATCGCAAAAGATTAATTTCTGAGATACTGATGTATCCATTTCAAACTGTGTGTTGTCATAAATAAATTTGTATAAAAAATCAATCAACTAATAATAAGCATTGAAAAATTGAAGAAATAAAACCTGAGATATTCATACGCCAACTGCATGAATTATTGTCAGTAATCAAGTAAGAAATAGTTCAAAATAATAATGTAATTATCTCGGAATTTAATCACTAGTGATGGTTTTAATGTTGATATTTGTGTCAAATGAGTAAAAATACACAATATTTATTTATGACGTTAGAATGAGTGTAGAGCGATAGTAAAATAATAGCGTTTGAATACGTTTGCGGGAATAGCGGAATACGTTTGCGGGCCATATTTAATAATGAAATTTAATTAATCAGCAGGCAAGATTGATTTTTGCCGGATCTGATCCACAGGCTGCAGAATTCACCATGCTCGTTGTAC
This sequence comes from Epimenia babai, assembly GCA_011762755.2. Taxonomy (NCBI): domain Eukaryota; kingdom Metazoa; phylum Mollusca; class Solenogastres; order Cavibelonia; family Epimeniidae; genus Epimenia; species Epimenia babai. The sequence goes on from WURV02176066.1 coordinate 3,034, forward strand.
TAAATCTCTGTCACTAATAAAGAATTGGCTGAAGTAAAATACTAAAAAATTGTGTGATGAGTCATTTACTGTTTGTTATCTACCAATTTTAACGTATTCTTCTTAACTTTCAGTGAACAGTCTGGCAGAGCAGAAAATGCTGAACCATCATACGCATATGCTACAGGGTATGGTGGCGAAGCCAGCTATGACATTCGCAGTGTTGCTAGGCAAACTGAACAGTCTAAACCCATATCACCGTTCATTCGGGGAATACTTTCAAAGATTCTTGGGGTTAACACCGTAGCCAGATCCCCTCAGATTTTACCAACACTGATCTACTCAATAACAGTGATCCTTGGCTTGTTTTATTTCTGTACCTTCGTAATTTACAAGGGCTTTGACATCGCGAGCGAATTTACAAAATCTACTCTACTTACAGGCTTAGGAGAGATAAGCCTTTGCTTCGTTTGGGTGGCAATGGGGATATATTCTCATAAAATATCCGCGAGGTTTTTCAGTAAAGCGAATATTATCAAGAGTGTGCGAAGTCGTACAAGAACAATTTTTAAAATGAATGCTGCTATGATATTGGTCATCTTGGGCGTGATTATGGTTGCATTAACGTCCTATCGCCGATATGATATGTTCTCCGACGAGATATGCACGAACGCAACATTAAGCCCCCTTATTTGTGAAATGCTGTACCCTGCTGAGGTGACCTATTCCATCGTCAGCCTATGTTGGAATGTCCTGATCGGTTTCGTGATTTTATCAGTCGCGCGAACCCACACAATCGGTATGTATGTATCACGCTTTCTATTAATTTGCTAATTGAGTTTTTTTTTATGAATTTGCTAAAAGTGTTTGGATAACTTTCATACTGACTTTACTATTTATTTTCCATGAAGTGAAACATGGATATACTATCAGCCATGCTGGCATTAATTTTATGTCATTTTTAATTTATACTAACTCATTACACTGATTTCGTCTCATAACATTTATATTATATGTCTGGATAAAAACTGTTAATTATCTATTACCCACTTGCAAAATGCCACTACAGCAATGACCATCGGGCAATATTTGCACCATTAATTTTATGGTACTTCATTTGTAAGTTTAGCTCTCATTGCATTCTCTTTTGGCTCACCTGAGTTAATGCTGTTCTAATGGGATGGTCGGTCGGGTCGTCCCATGGATCATCAGTCCATCTATTCCTCTGATAACTTTTTCTTAAAAACTGCTTGATGCAGCCTGAATTAGTTTTATTCAGAATTGTTCTAGATATCATCACGTGACCAATAGATGATTTCTGCCAATGTTTATATTTTTACTCCAAAAACTGTCTTCTTAAAAACTCCTTGATGCAGCCTGAATTAGTTTTATTCAGAGTTGTTCTAGATATCATCACGTGGCCAATAGATGATTTTCTGCCAATGTTTATATTTTCACTCCAAAAATTGTCTTCTTAAAAACTCCTTGATGCAGCATAGCTTTGTCCTTTGGCAAACACTTGTTCCTGGGTTTTACGCTTGTATTATTAGGAGTTATTTTGTGGTATCGTATTTCATTTTACATTTTTAATTATTTTCTTTAGCTTTTATTGTCCTTGAGTTCGCCTTAACCCAATTTGTTAGTAGAATTGTTATAGAGGAGGTGATTTTTGTCTATGTTTGTTTTACTTCAAAAGAGAGCAGCTAACGTAGTGGTTAGAGCGTTTGACTTTGAATCCAGGGAACCCTGCTTCTAATCCTGCTGTAACCAGTATACTAACTGTGGCATTTTTCGGGCTGAAAACGCCTTAACCCCATTGCCCATGGGGGTCTGGGTAGCCCTTGCAGTGTGGTTCTGTTGGGGCTTTTCCTTCTGACATTTGCTGTCCTTCAGATGCTCTATATTTGCTCTCTATGTCGCTTACCTCCCCGCTATGTCGTCATCTCATTGTAAATAAACATGGACCTATCATAGACTTAGTGGAGGGTGCGACATATGTAGTTCATATGTAGACATTTGGAACCAGTGGAGTGAATGGAAAAAGGTCAATTGTCGGCCTAAACTAGGTGGGTTTTTCACACTAGGTGTTTTCCCCCTCCCCTTATGAGTGGGGCTAATCAGATTGTCATGTTAACCACGTTGATAGGCTAGCTTTGTATAAGGGCCCATGATGGCCTATCACAACGATTAGTTCGGTAATCAGCCTATAAATACATACATACATAGTATATTTGTGTTACCACCTGTGTGTATATTATGTAATTTTTTGTAAAGCGTCATTTGATGGCAGGCTAATGACCCTCATGCGTTATATAAATTTGTGTATTATTATTATTATTAAGTTACATGTATTGAAGTGTGCTTTTCACACAGTAAGCATTTCAATGCATTCAGTCAACACTCCACTAGACATGCTGCCAAGTGATCTCTGCTAGTATCACCCCAATACACTGTCCAGATCACTTTCATGCAAGAAGCTAATAAATTTAATATATATTAGTAGAATACTCGTTGCCCTATTATAAATCACTAAAATTTAAAGAGTAATTCTCGCAGTATTACACGGGAGAGGAGTATAATTTCACTTCCAAAAGTTTTATCTTGTTAGGACATTGTTTCATTAGGGATACTTATCACATAATTTATAAGAAGTTGTGAACTGATTTTTTATCATAATACTTACTTTTTAACCCAAGACTGATTAGCAGGCATGAATGATGGATAAATTGGATAAACATTTTTATGCTATTACCGGACACATTTAGTAAGTAACTTTCTATCTGGGGACAGTGTGAATCCAGAGGACTGTGTCTGTATTTCATGTGTGACTTGTATTTTACATCTATGTCAGATTTAGTTTAATTTATTGATAACTGCGAAATTTTCACTGGAGAAGCTTTCTCTAAAATAATATATGTATGCCAAAAATAACTATAGACTATGAATATAAGTTATTTTTCAATTTTCTAAGGTTTGCGCAAGTTTTTGCGGGTGCTAGATCAAGATGCTCAGAGATACGAGATGTTCAAGAGACGCAACCGTTCAGCACTTAGTCAATCTGTCTCCGCCTTTATTGATGGTACACATTCATACATTATGGTATAAACACTCCATGTACATCGAGTATAGGGGCTCAGGGGCAGTTAACTAATAGTTAGATCCCTGGACTTGAATCCTGAAAACTTTGGATCGATTCCCGTTCCAATCTGCCTTTTTTCAGGTTAAAAGTGCCTTAACCCCTAGCACTCTGCTGTCATAGAATTATATTGCTATAGTAAAGTGATTGACAGATGTCATTGTGGTAAGGGTTAAAACCATATGCCTTTGGGGGGGTCTTTCAGTGTCATTATCTAAGGGATGGTAATTAGGAAAGCCAATGTGGTTCTATAAATAGCTTTCTAATTATCTAAGGGGTTCTTCCCTATGGCATTTCTGTGTTTCGAATGATACCTCGATGGTCTCCACGTCGCTTACCTTCCCGCCATCTCAACATCTTATTGTAAAAACTAATCAACCATCACAGACAGTGTGCGACATATGGGGGCTATCTGTGGGCGTTTGGAACCGCAGGCATGAATGGAGGAATTTCAACCAACTGTCACCCTACATTCAGTAGGTTTTTCCACTACACTAGACCTTATAATGGAGCCTAATCCATTTGGTCATGTTAACCACTTAGGTAAGCATTGTAACGGGCCAAGAATAGCCGAGAGAATGAATGGGGTCTTTAGCTAGGGTTCAATTTACTGCACCTATCAAGTGTAGTAGTTTTGTAGTACTTAACATGGTCATCGATAAATTTGTCTAGCGAATTCCATATTTGTGTAACAATTACCGTTTTACTTCAAATATTGCGTAGCAACTAAAGCATATTTTATGTATAAAACAGTATAAAAAAACAAAAATACTGATTAAACTAACAATAAAAATGTCACATCTACTTGCAACATTAGAAGTTTGAACAGTAAAACTAAGAGCTAGGGAGATTATATCGACTGTACTATGTCGCTATCGCAAGAAAATTAAATCTATTATTTTGCAAGTCATTTAAAACAATTTCCTGCTAGAATTCCACCAATGTTCTATATTGTAACAGATATTGTAACGGCAATAATTTTTAACAAATTGGATGCATTGTGAACAACTCATCGACAGTCACGTAAGACCACGAGCCCAAATTGCGATTGTTAGCTAGATATAATGCCGCTCAAGTGGCAAAACTAATTCGTCACTTACAGCAAAATCTACGCATCGCAATTTTTTTACAGTGTAATTTCAAGATCGCATCACAAATGTGATTGTGTTGCATTTTGCGAGTGCCACATGGGCAAATGAAACCCTGTCCCCAGCCCCACCCTATTGTTACATACATATAATGTATACAACGCCGTTTCTCTCAGCACACAATTTTTAGTCGAGATCTGCTAAATTGCATAATCAAAGTATATCAAGAGTAGTATAATGTAATAAATATTCTTGAAGTAGACCCACTGCATCATAAGGTAATAAATATACTTAAAGTACACCTGTACTAAAATGTAAGATTCCTTTCTACTGTTCCACTTCACAGAACACTTTTCTGCTCTATAGAGATGGCAATTACACATAATGCAGCCAGTAACAGATGTAGGAAATTATAGTTAGAAAAGGTGAGAAAAGACAAACTACTGATGTCCCTGTCTAGAATTTAGTAAGCTTTGCTCACCAATAGTGAGTTATTATTTGAGTCTATATATAGAGGGCAATGGACTTTGTACAAATGTTATAACTATAGTCTCTCACTCGCCCTCTTTAAATAATTAGAAATAATAATAATAATAATAATAATAATAATAATAATAATAATAATAATCATAATAAGAAGGACATGAATACAGAGATCCAACGAACCATTGATTGCACTTAGTTTCAGAGAGCTTATTTTTTCACATTGATACTAAAATTAGTTAATTGTTTAAAAATGCACAAATGAATAAAATGTTTTAAATTGGATAATTTATGATCACAAAATGTGCAGAAAAGGCCGTCAATGATTTTAAAATTCATTACAAATAAAGGTTGAAAAACCAGATGATATCCTTTCAAAATCGAAAAAATAATTTATGGCGTAACTGTTATAAAAGTGAAATCATATTAAGAATAATCATATCGAGTACTGCAGTATTTTGTTATTCTTCAGAAAATGACTGGTATGTTGCGCAAGAGCCGTCACCATCTAACGAAGCATTCGTGTTTTCCGATGAAACCTCCCCTATTGATTCAAGCACGGGTTATGTCCAGGTTATATCACATTAAATATTGAGTTAATAAATACCTTTCACTTGAGCAAATGCTAGATAAGCTACTCTGATATGGTGTACTGTCGATCATCTATTTCTTCGTCCATCTATATGTTAGATTTTAACATTTTTGCCCAAGAATATTTTTAAAAGCTGCTTCCAGTACCGCAGAGTTTAGCCATTTGACACAAGTGGTTCATGGATTGACGCCCAGAATGAAGATGCAGAATCGTCTACGTAACTGAAATTTGATGTTGAACATAGAAACGTGTTCCAAGAATACAAAAGTTGTATTCCAGCCTCTATACCATATTAATGGTCCTCTTAACAATGCTTGTGTCGACCACCTCGGAACGCACGTTCAGCATCCTACGGCAAAGAGAGACTTGCCTCACATTAACCCAGGGTGCCAATTATCTGACTAATTGAGTACTACTTCACATTCCCAGAAACATTCATAGTGACATCGATCACATTATCAGTAATTTGTACTCAACCAGACACCGATGTCAATACTACATGATTTCCTACGCTGAGGATAAAACCGAGGAAATGAGCCAAAGTGTTAACCACTGGTTAATGCAGTAATATAAGTCTTTTACTTTAAATTATATTAGATTTCACGACACGGTATTGTGCAGTTACAGATGCATTCTGCGTAAAAATTTCTAAGTGTACGCCAATTATTTACAATGACATAACAGGAAGTTAAGCATCGTAGAGACTACCAAGAAAGCTACCAAACATAGTAAAATAAAAGGGAAAAAGCCATTACATTACCACACTGCCATGGGTATCCAAACCCTTTTGGCAGACGTGGTTTAAGGTGCTTTTTGCCCTAAAAATGCCACACGTAGTTTACAGGCTGGATCGGGAATTAATCCAGTATTTTCTCAACTTCAGTTAAGTGATCTAACCAATTACTTTAATTACATGTAACCTGTTAAACCCTAACACAACATTTCATAATTCTTATCCCAAATTCATCGTCACGTGCTATCATCACACCACATTCAACATTTAAACACGCTATCTCTATCTTTTGCTATCTCTACACTACCATAATCACTTTATTATTATCAATTCTCCATTCACTACTACTAGGTCTTAGCCCCCCCCCCCTCCCACCCATACTTGTACTGTGTATCAATAATAACATTATTTTATATAAACCCATCAGAGGTATAGGTGCATTTCTTTCCATCCATTTATAGAACCACATTAGCTAACCCGATTTACGATTACATTCATATGGAAAACTCCGCAAAAATTTGCCAATCAATTTATAGTCCATCATCATGCTTTTGAAAGATATCTCTGTATATCGCTGACTATGATATACGGACTTTAAACAACAGTGGTTCTAAAAAAACGGTGTTAAATACCGCTCCCTCCCCTGTTATGCTAAGGGCAGATATTTGGGACATAAAGTGTTAAGAGTGCGCAATGTAAAGGTAAAGGCGAGGTTTTGGTGCTACTTTATAATTAAATGTCAGTCGCACGTACAACATTGCCCTGTTACATCCCTAAGATATTTTTTTATAATAAACCATTCCACGACAAATCTTTCTTGATATTCAAGCAAGAAAATCTTGCTCATTTCCTATCGTGGAAGGCCTGATTTATGCTGGTTCGAAGTCGCTACCTCTCGCATGAAAGGCTACGCTTCTTACCACGACACCACGGGCGCCAACATATATTAACCGAAATATTATACATAAAAGAATAATTAGGGAAACCACTTTGGCGAGTGACTACACAATACATTATACTAAACCCTCTATAACTCTCAAGAAAATCTACGAGGTAAGAAAGTGACTAAAGATGTAATTTCTTTACCACTTTAAATAACAAATGAAATGAAATTTTATCGATTTATAGTGCCCTTGTAACACATGTCTATCAAAGACACTGGACAAAACTATGATTAACTAGAACTACAGTTAAAAATAGCACCGGTTAATAAATGAGTCGATAATAAATGAGACAGATACATACTGTAAGATGACAGATAAAGAAAAAATGAGAAAAAATATATCGGTACAGATCGCACAGTGTCTGACATAAAATCAAGCTGTAAAACTATGTTAATTATCACACGAAATTACAACATATATAGGGAAATACATAGTATTGCATTATAAAATAACCCTGAGTAAAACTATCACACGGCCAATGTATGAAACATGGTAAAAGATAATAGAAGCAAGTCACTGTAAACTTAGCAAAAGGCAGTAGAAAAAACTACTTTTGAAGATACTCCAAAGTGGTTCACGGAAGACTAAAATTGAAACACTTGTTATTATTGGCTTATATGTAAAAATACGGTGAATATGAGTAAAACACAGTGAAAACTAGAATAACGGAACTATTAATTATAAGTGGTTCTGTATGGTATACCGGGCAACTGGTCCGATATAATCGGACCAGTAATTCACGACGGTTAGTCGATAAGCTAAGGTGTGAGAATTGTCGGGACAGTATTCTCACTCTTGCAACCTCAACAATAGACAGGCGAGAGTCTTTTGTTCAGCCTGAACCTAGCCATAGCGGCACTGGTGGTCGCGTGTAGGGTGCTGTTGATAAGCGAGTAATTTCTACAAGACCTGGATCGCCGGCAGTTTCCCACTCGAGCTATGGAATCAATTAGGAATTAAGAAAATAACAACGAACAACGCCGTCGAAGGATCCCATCATCAACTGAAGTGCAAGACGGTAGAAACCCACCCGAACATCTACGAGATAATTAACGTCTTCCAAAACGAAGAGGCTTCAAAACAAGTGGCCTTATTAAACGCCAACCAGGGACGAAACGTATGCAAACGAAGGAAGGTGTACGACGATATTGACGATAAAGTTGGCGATATTTCATGGAGCATATGTGCCTAGATAGAGATGTTATCTTATCTCAAGTGTTGTGGTTTTTTGTACGATAAAGTTGACATTAAATAAATTTTGTAATCGTAGCATAACTGTACAGTAGCTTATTTTATAAATGCTACCAAAGTATAATGTACCTACGTACATTATCTAATATACTGTCTTTCGACTGATTGCTAAATCAACATATATCGGACGAGTAGTTTCACCCAGACATATATCGGACCAGTAGTTTCACTCTGAGTAGTGGGTGTGAATTTGTCGGGCCAGTTGCTGCACATATCGAGCTCTATTGTTCGTACTGGAGTCCGGACCAGTCGCCCTATAATCCCACTAAACTGATCACTTTGATGTCGTTGGCTTATGTTCCATCAAGGGGAGGGAAGGCAAGATTTTTCTTTGTATTACCTCCCTGTTACAACCCACTATGGTCACCGCCAACCAACCTTATAATTAACGATTCATCCATTACTTTTTCCATAGAAACATATGTGGGCTACATCCACTGATTAAAATCTAGAAACTATATAATTATCATTGCTTTTGCAGAATTTACGCACACCTCATACATTGTAATGGCTGTTATTTCCCTTTTTGCTGTTTACGTATATGTTTTCGTTTAATTATACCTTTTCTATTACTACGATTAGTATATGTGCCAGTTGGTACAGTCGCACCACACCTGATATATCCCGACATCGTTCTGAGCGTGCAGGCCCGTGATCTGCGATATTCTCTTTGTGATTCTTGGTAGAAGACCACTTCCGTTTAGCCACACCCTGAGTAAAGTCGAAATAATAGATTTAGTTTTCATACGTGTACATTACTACCAGAAAGCCGACTTTGTAAAACGTTCCATCACCAGATAAAATCCACAACTGCAACTGACTTAATGCGAATCTGCCTGCCATCGAATTCTCTCGACAAAAATACAGAACAGCGCCGTTCGAGTAGTTTATCATGCCTGCCTCTCTTTTGGCTTTATCCCAATGTGCCCGTTTTCTCACAACGTTTACCTCGTGTATATGACATGTTTTCTTTTAAGTATATTAGAATTATTAGAAGGATAGTTATTCTGAAACTATAGGTATACCGGTAATATTACTAAAGTGTTCTAGACGCACACGTGGTTGTGAGGACGGTCTGTTGACTGTGTGTCGCTCACTTCCGCGCGAGGGCTTCCATAATTCGCAGATAACTTCAAAATAAATAATAAACAGTTAACAAACGAGATTTGAAGCAACGCATTATTTTGGCCTTCAAATTATCTAATCAGGCGATTGTTTATAACAAACGGAGAACGGTAGGAAGTGAAATGCGATTTTTTGAAGCAAGGGCTTGCGAGTTCGACTCAAAGATTTCTCCGCGCCTTCCAAGACAGGAAATGAGCTAGTTTTTCGTGTTTTTACTACTATTTACAAAGTTATACTAAAACTTCGCCTCATATTTGTTATATCACGATGGCTTGAATCGTAAAGACGTTCGCAATTATGTGATAAAATAGCTTTTCTGCATACACCGATCGAAAGCCAGTGATATATAAGTTACAATTATGTGGACATGACTTGCTTTGTTAATTTCGTGATATGATACTTTGATTAAGAGCACGATAATAATTTAATAGAAACGTTTAGTTCTCTTTACAGCAAATACTAACTTCATAGAGTGTACAACTATAATTTATGTCTATAAATATTCTATCAAGTCTAGATTTTATTGGTCAAGGATACTGTATCACTAACCGATCTTCTCGAGATATTTGTCAGCACAGCGTTTTCGCGGTCATTGATGACGTCATGATAGAAGACGACGTAAGGGGAGTTACTCAGCACTTCCTGTTTTACGCGCATGAACGGAACGAGCCGCGATGTGTACCTGCATCTAATGCGACCAGAGTCGTGGACCTGAGAATAAGTACCACCTTGATTTGAATTTGACGACGATAGTGCTGTTAACGACGAAGTTATTGTTCCTCGTATTATAGTAACAATGGCTGAATAGTGTTTCGCGATCCGATACGCACAACTGCAACTATATACCGTGTTAACTTGACGCATGCGTAATATAACACAAAACAATACTTCTGTAAGATTCCTTCTTAATTCATAACACGCGTATGACAGAACATAAACTATCAAATACACGCTCTCAGAGTCATGATAATGTATTAACATTATATATTCAGTGTAAATGGTAATCACCGTTCTGTGAGCATTTCGACAGAGGCTAGCGTACGTCTCCATGTCGGAATCGTTCGACATTCTAACGGGTACCCTCGTATGGGCCAATAGTGTGTCTAAGTAAGCGACGTAATTTGACAGGGTTTCGAGCGGTAAGCCATCTGTCAGCACGAACAAAATCCTCTCTCATCCAGATCCACACGCGAAAGCTCTATACATAATTCTGTGCAGACTCAAAATGAAATTTTTGTCGATATTATTCGCCATCTTCCACATTGAATTGCATACTGTTACCTTACTTATATACACCACAACCTTATTCATATACACCGTAACCTTACTTTTATGCACCATAACCTTACTTATATACACCGTAACCTTACTTATATACACCGTAACCTTACTTATATACACCGTAACCTTACTTATATACACCGTAACCTTACTTATA
>WURV02176077.1:0-13802 GCA_011762755.2 Epimenia babai
GGGTGGAGTTTGAGGGTGCCACCCCTTCTTCAGTCATTCACGGCGATCGGCCGCCATTATAATTTGGATGGGAAACTCACCCAATGTTGTATTCTAATAAATGTGACGAACGCAAAATTTTTATATATATATATATAGACGATATGAACACAAGAAAACATTAAAATATTCCACTGAATACAGTATCTTTGTAAACACCTCGGTACACGGTCGTTGGCGTGACATCCGTATCTTCAACAGAGTCGGGGCCCTTTCTTATTGATACTGAAGGTATGTATCAGTATATTTTTACTGCCCAAAATTTTTGATGAATTTTTATTGATGGGGGTAGACTTTAAGGATTGAAATTTTGTCTCAAAAAACCATCTTATAGGCGAGTGTATACGGTAATTGACAATGGGCCATAGATGAAATAGTTGTTATCTTGATCTCTATACCTGCCTGCATCCAGGAATTATTTCAAGACTGAATACATTTTTGTAAGATTTTTGCTGTCGCCCTCAGTACTTCATTATTTTACCAATTTTGATTTTCATCTCAAAAGGTCCTTAGGTGCTTCTTGCCGCTGATTGTATTCTGGTCGGATTGGGGATTGAAACTTTGTTGTCTGGGTACGAGTCTAACGTTCCAGCTGCAAGTCCATGCACCACAGTCAAAGCTCACCGTCAAAATGACGTATCATGATCATTTATTATTATACCATCGACAGGCCAAAATTTGTGTCTGAGGCAAGGTTTCTCTAAGTTTTCTTCGATGCCACTGATTTCAGTTTCGGTGGAGTCGACGGGTGCCTTGAGTCCGTCCGTCCTCGTCTGTAATGCCATCGAGATTCTCTCAGCAAAGTGTCAGCAACTTCTCGCAGAAATCAACGAAAATGACATTAAGTGATCTGGTTTTTCTTTTACCCGGTGCTGTTAATGATACGTTTTATTTTCCAAGTGTGGATTTGTCTGTTATTATTACCATGTCAAGTATATTTGCACTCGGGTTTATCTGCGAAGTTTAAGAACATCTACGAAGATTGAAAAGATCGTGGCACTGCGGATGTGTCGTAGGTGTATGTGAACTTATCTAAAATTGGCAAAATAGCCTGTAAATGAAAGGTCAACGTAAAGTACAACCTTTAAGTACAGTATTGGATAATAAAGGCACTCAGATGCGGTTTACAATGAGTATTTGTTAGCTATATTCAGCGCAGATACAATACCTTTGACCCATTAAAGATGATATCAGGCAATTGCTCAAGCAAGGGTTTGCTGAGGGTCATCACCAAAAAGTCGACCAGCGGGTGGTTTTTAGCCCGCGAGGAGTTCCAGTCCCATCAGAGGTATAGGTTTTTTCTGTACATTTCTCTACCATCACATTAATATGGAAACACCGCAAAATCAGCCAATCAATTTATGGTCCATCATCATGCTTGTTACAGATATCTGTGTATATCGCTGGCCATGATATACGGACTTTAAACATCAGTGGAACTAAAAAACGGTGTTAAAAATCTAAATGCGCAGGACCCCCCACTTCATTTCTGACTGAGATTGCGGTTCATGCTCATAAACCGTTAAACAAAATTTCATGACGTAATTGCTGTACGCACTCTTCGTTGCAATCTAACAACTTTCCACCAAAAACTCACGATAGAAATTGCACTTTTATGGTTGAACTGACGAAAACGCAGTTAGAAAAGTGTCAATTAAGAATCCAGGACATTTACGGTTTCGTTTGCATTTCTGGTTTTTTTAGTTAGCAATCACTAGGGTAATTAAAGACAGCCTACGTACGTCATACAGTTCGCTAAATCTGTGATAGTTAATGAGTGTGTACAATGAAACGACGATATAGCAGAGAAATAAATGCCAGGAGACCATCAACTTAGCATTCGTAGCATTTGAAGCCGCGTGAGTGGGGGAGAAGCTGTACATCACCACACAAGGCTACCCCACGCGCACACGGGGTTTCAGGCACTTTTTACCTCCCCAAAGACGACAATTTCTGCTCATTTTTGTTAACAGCAGCAGTGTGGGTGGTTTGGTTAGTAGAACAAATGTTTCTCTTATAGACAAACACATCAGACGTGATTCCCTTCATACAACAATTATTATTCAAACTGTCAACCTATGGGGCAGAAGACCTATATGCGTTATTTGATGAAGCGTGTCATAAGGGTAGAGTCTGTTATAACCACTTCCCTCCCCAGTTCACTACCATACCACTATTTAGCCCTTCTGGACACAGCGTCATCCTAAGTGACCTTGTCCAAACTTAGCTTACCTCATGCATTTGCATTTACTACTTTATTTATCTAATAAATATTCACCTATTTACCTATCACCATTTGCTCAAATATCGTAGCTTTCTTTGCTATTTACGTCAGTTTAACCCTTGTATAGGCAAACTCCGCTATAGCAGTCGTGAATAACATAGTCAACACAACGTAAGATGTGGATGGGTTAAACATTTTTTTGGCATATATTGATCGATAAAAAATTCATGCCAAACTTACAGAGCAATGGACAGACACAATATTTGTCGCTAACGCTGAAATTTGAGAGCTTGAGTTGAAAGAAAATAATCTCGACCAGGTGTCTAGTGAAACACGTCAATAGATGCCCCGTCACACAATAATTATCTCCCCACAGACATTAGCTGCATCGGACAGGCGGATGTAATCCGATAATGACTGGTGAGTTGCTTCTCTGATACTGTTTCCAGTTGTCCAGCTGTCCAGCTGCTCTCATTACACCCGGTGTGATCCCCATAGTGGAGACTTGATCACAATATGCTGATAAGATTAATGACGGCCCCACTACTTGAAATGAAAACTACCAGCTAGTTGCTTAATTTCAATTCAAATATCATAGAACCTTCCCAATTGGTAAAAAATCTTGGCATCATTTTTGACTCATCTTTCATTCCACCCACATATTTCAAATGTTTTCAAATCTGGATATTTCTATCTTCATCTAATCAAATCAACCTCAAAAAAATTAATCTCCCCAACAAACCGAAACATTAATTCATTCCTTTGTGATTTCCAGGATTGACGCGTGTAATTCCATCCTAATGAATCTTCCGGCAAAAGAACTATTCTGATTACAAAAATTATAAAATTCCGCCGCCAGAGTAATATGCAACATTCCTAAACGCCTCCACATAACACCCACACTGAAAATGTTACATTGGTTACCTATTAAATTTAGAATAAAATCCAAAATTTTATTTTTAACTTCCAAATGTCTCGTACCGCTATGTTATACCCCCTGATAGGGGGTATGGGTTTTTTCCTGTACATTTCTCTCCAGCTATTTGTAGAACCACATTGGCTATCCTAACTACCATCACATATAATAGTACAGTAAAGCAACTTTTGCATTTTTAGCTTTTCTGTGCTTCAACTAGCCCTTTCATTTGGATTTCCTCCATTTACGGTCCATTTAATGTTTTCTTCAGAAAAACTGCTTGCTGCAGACCTTTGCTATTCTGCAGAAATAATTTGCTTCGTCCTCCTCGAAAAACGCCACAGATAGTATACTAGCTAGGACTGGAATCGAACCAAGGTCCTCTGGATTCCAAATCAGACGCTCTAACCACTAGGCTACCTCCTCGTATAGATATTAGTTGATATCTTGCACTCCTAGTTATGAGCTGCACCTGTGCTGATAGTGAGGCCCTCCAGTGTAATTCTATAGCTACGTATGTGGTATATCAGTATCCACTTGATTTAGAATTTCGAATTCCTCGAGATTGTATTTTCAGACCCAGTTGCTAGGACTATAGGCTAATATACAGAGATTTTATCATGACATTGCTATCAACCGAAAATATAGAGAAATGTGTACATAGATGTGCAATATCCATAGTGGTAACCAAGACAGAAGCATAACGGGACCGTGTATGTCCTTAGTACCACAGATTCCATGCTTGCTCAAGAATTGGGTGGGAGAGGGGGCGGCGAGAGCTGTAGTTTTGCGTGAGGAAGTCGGGGGAAGTATAGTGTGCAGTGTTTCGAGTGTTGAGTTTTTCCCTGGGAGTAACAAGATTCGATAAGATCTGGAGTAATTATATTCGTTCGTTAACTCGCTAAGTTGAGGAAGGTAGGGCTTTTATGGCATAGAAAGATGATAGTTGCGCTGAGGAAAGGTTAAAGACGATGAACCTGCCAGGTGACAGCAGCGGAAGTCTCCCAAATACGATTTATAGATGCGATGAAAAGAATCTGCAAGTGATGAATACGCGAAAGAGGGAGGCTCACCCTCTGTGTTCTCCGCACGGGATAAGCCGAGGATGATACATAATCATGTATAAAATGCCGGTAAATTCACGCTCCATGAATCCATAGCATAAAAATTTTTATATGTACTGTTAGTAAATATCACTGGTTGTCAAAATTGTATGTGGAAATTGCTTCGACTCGCTATATGAACCAGAAGACGCGGCTGAAAAACCAACAGCTGTTGTATGAATCCGGTCTGTATTTCAGAAAATGGGTGTTGCATAACTTGGTTTCGTGTTCCTGAATATTATTTTTCAATTAATATCCGATAATAGGTTAAAATATATGCTGTCACTTCGCCAACGTTCTATATAACCCACATGTGTTAGTAGTTAATCTCTGTGTCCATGTTTATTGATCTCTGCCCTTCGAACTGTAACATGATCGGATCATTCGTTTACAGACATGTGGCTGGTAGGTCCATTAAGCATACAGCGTTAAAAGCTCCAAAACATACACCCATAAGATCTTCAGAATTATACACTGCATCACACTGGTCATTCAATTGCGTAAAAAACTTAAATCGGTTCAATAGACGTAACTAATATAAGCTACGCTTTATTATATAACGGGCCACATGGTACGTATAGACTTGTTTTAACTGCGTTTTTGTTGTATCGATCAATCGGCCCACTACCATAAGCGAAACACGGAGAAAAATTCCAGACATTTGTAGTGTGTGCATGATGTTCCACGTTTCCGATTACAGAGGTGAACGGAAAATACGATGTATAGTATGGTAAGCCATATTAGTATTAATTTTAGTACTGGAAAAATTCCAGACATTTGTAGTGTATGCATGATGATCCACGGTTCCGGTTACAGAGTTGAACGGAAAATGCGATGTATAGTATGGGGAGCCATATTCGTCTTAATTTTTGTATGAAAAAAAATACGGTAACATCTTAAGGACTAATGAATTTTATTCATAAACGAGCTTTCACATATATGTAATATCATAAGCTCAGGCTTATGGAATGAAATTGATCAAATGTGAAATACGGAAAATTTATAGTAAATGATCAGACATGGGTTGGTTGTACTAGATGACTGAACTAACATGTCTAGCTTGTGAAGAGTAATAGAAAATGCACTAGATATGTAATGATAGCGTGATTGGTTGAGAAAACAATGTGGTGGTGGACGTGAATAGAATATTATAACGCTGTGAGTAGAGACAATGAAAGGTGGGAAACACGTTAAGCAGCCTACATCGGGCAAAACAATGATAGCTAGACACAAAAGGGTAGGCGAACAAGTATTTTGTGGCGGACTGATGCTCCCAAATGTGATATGTGGACGGACAGTTGATGGCGTCTGTGGTGACGGTAGAAAACACAAAAGAATACATACTGTGTGAAATAAAAAAAAAACATGATAAATATTGAAGACGTCAGTGTGATTATAACGTAATAATATATGTGGAAATGCAAGTGTGAAACTTATACATAGTGGGCCATAGAACCTAAGTCCCTGTTTAGTCCTAGATTAATGTAGTCAAAGTTAGAAATAATCTTTTGTTCGTCTACTTGTCTGTTAAGTCTTTGGCCCATAAGTTGTTTCAGTACTGAGCGGGTGTCAATATAGCAGCAGAGTAAGCACCTCGGTTTGTGGCAAGGACGTGTACCAATGGTGGAGTCTTTGTTAGGTAGTTTGCTGGAAACGAGTTGTTGCTTGAGGTTAGGTGGCTGGCGGTAAGATGGGCCTGTCTTTAAATACGTTTTTCAGAGTGGGGTCATTTAGGATAAGGTGGTGTACGTCATTGATGATGCTTCGTAAGGGTTGGACAGCTGGGTTGTATGTGAAGGCCAAGGGTGTGCGATGGGTGGATGGCTGTGGCTTGTAAGCGAGATGATCCCTGGGCAAGCGCTTGGCACGGCACGGTCAATTTGACGATCAATGGCTTACGTGAGAGGTCGATGAAAGCATGTCGTAGTTGATCGAGATGTGCATTGCGGTCTGGTGTATCGGAGCAGATTCTGTTGTAGCGAAGTGTTTGGCTGTATATAATGGAACAGTTGTGTGTTTGGGATGGCAGCTGATGGCATGGAGATAGCTGTAGCTCTCAGTTGGTTTTCGGTAAAGTGAGGTGGAGATACGGTTATTATTAAGGCGTACAGATGTGTCAAGAATGGAGATACGGTTATTATTGAGGCGTACAGATGTGTCAAGAAAGTCTATTTCGGTGGTTGATTGCTCCATGGCAAGGTTGATGTTCGGGTGGTAGTTGAAAGCGTGATGCAATTTGAAGAGTTGTTCGATGCTATGCGTTCAAATGATGATGATGTTGTCTATGTACCGCAGGTATACGTGAGGTTGAAGGTCCGGTGGTTGAGACGAGATAAATTTCTGTTCAAGGTCGGCCATGAATAAATTAGCATATCGTGGGGCCATGCGTGTCTCCATGGCAATGCCGTTAATTTAGAGTTAAATGTCACGGCCCAAAGTGAATGCATTGTGTGTGAGTACAAACTTCATGAGTTGGATGATTGCGGATGAGGAAGCGTACTGTGGTAAAGAGTTTTCTATGGCCTTCAGTCCGTTGGTGTGTGGAATGTTAGTGTAGAGAGACTCTACATCCATAGTGACAAGAATAGAGTTGCTCGGTAGATCTTTTATGCTGTGCAGTATATTAACAAAGTGCGTACTGTCTTGGATGAAGCTAGGTGTGCTGGTGAGTATCGGGCGGAGGATGCGGTCGATGTAGCCTGAGATACCTTAGGTGAGAGTGTCTCTATACCTGACACGATCGGACGGCGAGGGATGTGTTTATTTTGTGGATTTTTGGCAGTGGGTACAGGGTACCCAGAGATGGCTCAGCAGGTATGAGTGCGTCGACTGAGCCGCCGATGTTCTTGGGAAGTGATTTAAGAAGCGAAGTTCCGTCTTGTCGGACGGTCTGGGGTCATCGGTGAGTTTCTTATAGAAGTGTGGGTTGTTTAGTTGTCTATGTCTTTCCTTAATGTAGTCGTCAGTGTTGAGAATGACGGTTGCCCCTCCTTTATCAGCTGGTTTGATGGTGATAGCGGTATTGTTTTTGAGGGCTGTGATGGCAGTCTTTTCAGTAGTTGTAAGATTGTTGCGTGTCTTTGTAGTTTTGCATAAAATGTCAGACTGAATTCGGTCTCTAAAGCAGGGAATATAGAGGTCGAGTCGGTGTCCAGGAGCTTTCTTGAGATTTCCTCCTGGTGGTGTCTTCACATGCCCCAGTGTCGTTATCTGCTTCAGTGTCCGGGATACGATGGTTAATTGCATTTCGAGGTTGGTGGATCTGAAGAACCCCCACCTCTCCTATCCACGCGTGATCTGTTCAATGGAACCATCTAACGAGATTTTGTCGCCGAGCTACATCTTAAGAAACCAAAGGAAAACTATAACGCATCCTGGGTGAAGGTCAAGGGTTTTAAAAAGTGTAAATTGTCTACATTTTCCCATGGGTAATTTTACAATTGATTTTTTCACTCTATTGGCTAATAGCGTAGATTACTAGACCAAGACCCGGTTGCTCGAGTTATCTCGCAGACCTCCCGTTGCTTTCCAATCACTCCAGTTCTCCGCTCACCAACTGGCTACCTGTCATGTCCCGTATAACCTGCAAAATCCTCCTGACTTACAAATGTATCTATTGCATGGCTTCTTATCTGTCCTCGACAATCTCAATCAACCCGTCTGTGCGTTCACCCCGCTCGTCTTCCTCCCCACGCTTTTGTGATTTTAGCTACGGTAATTCATATACCCAGCAATGTTCGTTAATAATTTGTGGACACGGGGCAAGTTAATTCCGCGCCCTGTCACATAAACTATATAAAATTACCCAGATCGTCATCCTTGGAATATTGGCGTCTGTACCGAAGTAGGTTATAATACCTCATGGAGGGATAATGCGTTAATAAATGACACAGCAAGTACGATTGATATCAGTACCACTGAGTGAAGACACAAGAATCTGCTCAATACCACTGAGTGAAGACACAAGAATCTGCTCAATACCACTGAGTGAAGACACAAAAATCTCAATCTCCTCATTTAGTCTTCATGAATTATTATTATTTCCCAAATAACTCTAATTATATCGAATAACATAAAACTTATTTTTTAGCACGCCGTGCGCGCATTGACATGCCAGTTGTGTCCCCGGAGCTATATGCAGCTATTATCTGCGTCAGGCGGACGGAACGTGTGCACACCACGTGGAAGTTGCTACTTTTAAGTGTAGTGTAAAAAGGCCACATCTAACGTCGTGTGATAACTGATAATGCCTTTGGGGTGCGTTAAAGAGATGGCGCGTTCACTCGGTCTTCAGAGTGATACGTTACGATTGATCGGGTGAAAGGTTCCCTCGTTCAAGGTCTCCAAACAAGACCAGTAACTCTGTCGAAAGAGCGCCGAGGTCACGGCAATGGCCGAACAACAGATGGGGATAATCACGCCAAACATAAATACCCTCTAGTCTCGACAGGCGGTGCAATTAAATATGTCAGTTGAAGTTCGTCGACAATTAAACCACCGTGCAACCTGTAAATTAACCCGAAGAGAAAACTTTTTTACTTTTATATACGTGGTACTGTTAAAACCAATATTTTCGTGGGCGTTATTCACTCCTCGACAGTCAAATTCAACAAAAGGTGTTGTATTTTGTGCCTTTATACTGTGTTAAAGCAAGATATTAACTACTAGTCTAAACGTCACAACGTGCGACGGGGTTTCGATTTCTCGAGACAAATTTGCCGAAAATAAAAAATTACGAGACTTAATGTGCGTAGCATGACATACAATTTGACTTTTCAGTTGGAAACAGTAGATGCCATATCCTATTTATATGGACTAAAGTTATAAGGGATGAAGGAGTTTAAATAGTCAAATTTCACTGCAGGTTCGTACAATGTTGTTGGTGTTTGTACAAATGCTTAGTTTATTGACAAATACAACCATGTCATACGCTCCATGAGTCAGTTTTCGGCACCTAAAACAATGTCAGAATCTCGCGAATTAGTTTTTTTATCAGCTAAAACAATGCCAAAACCACATAAGTAAGTTTTGGCTAGTGCAAAAATGTCTAAACCCCGTGAGTCAAGTTTTGGTGACTGCAACAATGTCTAAACCCCGTGAGTCAAGTTTTTGGTGACTGCAACAATGTCTAAACCCCGTGAGTCAAGTTTCTGGTGACTGCAACAATGTCTAAACCCCGTGAGTCAAGTTTTGGTGACTGCAACAATGTCTAAACCCCGCGAGTCAAGTTTTTGGTGACTGCAACAATGTCTAAACCCCGCGAGTCAAGTTTTTGGTGACTGCAACAATGTCTAAACCCCGTGAGTCAAGTTTTTGGTGACTGCAACAATGTCAAAATCTCGATAGTCATGTACATTTTGTCATCTTTTAGGAGACTGTACTTTATTGTGCTAATTTTTTCTCGTGTCTCGTATTATCGCTATTTCTTCGCTTCTGTTTTTTTTTACTGAATTACATGAAATAATTTTACATGATATGTATCTATGTATACGTATTTTACTATGACCAATATGTATTTTAGTGTTTATAATGGTAGATAATATAGCCTGTAAGTATAGCTACGAATTATATCTAAAACTTAGCAGAAGCAGTTAGTCGAGTGGTAGGTGGATCGGACTCGTAACTGCTAGGTCGCGGGTTCGAAACCGCCCACTGGTCGAGTTTTCTGCGATGATCCCCAGCAAGTCATTTATCCCCGATTTCCGGAGTAAACAAGTCTCCAAAATGGGTAGGTGCTCGGTTATATCCCTGGCGGGGTGATATGCTAGTGTCGAAGGTATTGTGTATGTGCTGAATAGCTGCCAAAAAGAATCCATCGTACACCGCATCTGAGAGCCTTTATTAGCTGATACTTGCAATCTATTAATGTTGTACTTCACCTCTAGGTTATTCAGAGGTTTTTCTCGCGGAAAGTGTGTTTAGCAGAGAAGTTTATAGGTTCACTTTTATAATATATTGGCATTGGCCTCACAAACATTTTTTATGTAAATAATGTATGTAAATGCAACTACTGTCTTTATATCATAGTGTATAATTATTCATTTCAGTGATTACGTTAGGATTTTTTATGAATTGTGTTGTTATTGTCAAATTATATTGTGTTGCATAAAATAAAATTATAATAATAATAATATATATTTCATCCCATTTCACACTCCTTTTATCACCTATAGCCATAAACGACTAAACGTAGCTCTTTAGTTGCATGCCTTTTGTCAGGTTTTCACGTGACAATCTTACAGGTTTTGCCTGCGAGAGACAGCTTGTTTCCGTAATCATTTGACACGCATTGAACTCGAGGTTCCAATGTAACTTAATTAGTAGCCTATACAGTGTATGTCGTGTACTATAAAGAAGAAGCAACAACAAATGTTCTGTTTAAATCGGAATGTTATATTTACGTGAAGATTATTGAATTGATATCCAAGTCAGTTATAGAACGAACAATGATCGAGTCGGACACAAATCTATCCGGATATTTCAGGTAAGACAAATCGGTAGTTTAACTGCGACCCAGATACCTCCAACTACATTAGTTAAATCTGCAGATATTAGAGTTTGTTAATGCTCGAACCGCGCGTAGAAGTCATGCAAGACACAATACTACTGAAAATCTTATAATGGGTTGTCTAAATGCCTACGCGGGATTGACAGACCTAGATTTCGGACTAGTGTTGTACATGAGACAAGCAAGACAACCAAAACACCGACTATGCCGTGTCCAAAAGATTAGAAACATTAAGGTGTTTTTAGTATGCCCGGACTGATTCCTGAAATGTGTGCTTGTTTCTGTCCGACCCGCCTGTCACAACTTGACAACCACGAGTTACTGTATGGCACATTATACGGAGGCTAACCGAAATTGAAATACAGCTTGCAATCCTACGATTGTCACGTCGAAAGCGATAGATAGGCAATTATTTCCCGATACAACACAAACTGAACAAATAATAGATTATTTGTCGTATTGTCTGGGAATAAAAACGATTCTCGACCAGTGGCATACGATATGTGTACGATAATTATCGCGTCGATTGTCGTATCGTCTAGGACTGTATTGGGTATGACTGTATCGTCTATGTATCGTCGTAATTACATGTATCGTCTAGGACTGTATGGGCTATGACTGTATCGTCTATGTATCGTCTATGACTGTACGATATTTGTTGTGTTGAATGTACCATTTGAGGGCGCCGTTACAAATCGCAAATAGGGAGGACAATAGTTACATTTTCCACTGTAGTGCGATATACTATACTTAGCCACAAGCTTGTATGTAGAACGAGGGGGGAGTCTTGCAAGTCGTAACTGTGTAAGTATTATAACCTCTTTAAATACTTCGACTTGTTCGAAATATACGTATTATAGTGTATTGTGTCATTCTCATAGAACAGCAGTGCATACAGGCACGCTGTAATAAGGACTTGGATTTTAACGGATCCAAGTGATTCCTTGTGAATAACAATCGGTTCAGAATTGCATTCTCAAGCCAAAAATCATTATTAGAAATCTTGAACAAACTAATTTCAAAACCGAATCAGCCATTTATGGAAGGGAGTTTATTGGATAAGCTAATAAAATGACTACAGAATTAACCAACTATTTTGAAGTAAACCTCTAAACACGGTTGCTACCTTAAGATAAGTCGGGTAGACTCTTTAGCCTCGTATTTTTGTTCACCTTAACTGCAATGACGACACAAACAGAATTATTAACAAAAAGCTAATTAATTTACATCTGTTAACCATGATTATGCATATACACTCCGAAATTAAGCAGTTACGTCTTTCACACTGATCATCGTCGCCGCCGTCCCAGATATGCGAGGCAGAAACGGACGTATTGCCTGTCTTTGGTGCAGCATGTTCGGTAAACGTCAATATCCTCGGTCTCGACTCCGCAGCTATAACACAAGCTATAATACTGGTTGTCTCCCGCGCAGGTATCCGGGCGCGGTATCACAGGCAAACGCGGGCGCTTCCCGACGTCATAGGCGCGGAGAAACGCGCTGGAAGTTTCCTCGACGACGATTGAAGCGAGGCACAGAGAGATCAACAGTGTAAAAGCGCACCTCATCGCTCGATCTGAAGAAAAAACGGATTTAGAGAGAAACTGTATTGTACTGTTTTTGGCAGGGACAACTATTGTCTGGCCCGTGTGACATAGATTGGGCCTATATAAATATGACAAGATCATGCTCAAGATCGACTAATTTTCAAATTTCCATAGGATTGAGAGTAGATTATGATTTGATCGTGGATATTGGAGATATCACCACACTAACCCTGCTACATATCCGTTTTAGCCAAAACCACCAATATCGAACGCCGACGAGACCCGAGGCCTGCTGTAACGAATGAGGAAACTATCGTTCATTTTGCAGACTCCGGTAGGAGTCGCAAGAAGTACTTTGCCACGGATATTTAGTTATCTACATTCCTGGCTGACCCAAGTACCCAAGTAAAATACGCTATGCAACTATGGGGGTGGGTGTCCTCCCATGTTCTGACCTCAGAGTTACTGATGCCTCTGTGCCGGATTTGGCACTGTACAAGGCTGGCCAAATCTGGCGTAAGGGGAGAAGTGTCTGACTGCAGTCGATTTTTTAATATTTACCGATTTTCAAAATATTGACCTCGAATGGAAACAGGTTTTTTATTACAAAATGGCAAGGTTTCAATCTTCGATTTGCATCGTTAAACCCTCATAAAATTTTCATCAATCCGCGCTTCCAACGACCTTACCACTTGGGTCTTATTTAGATTTTTCACAAAGTATATATTATAAACCACACACAGCGCCTCCCCCGGAAGTGGCCGGACGTGGCCCAGCAGTGATCTTTATTCATTTCTCATTTAAAATTCAACATTCAAATATCTTCAAACTTTCAATGTTGTTTCAGCATGAAGATTTTCAATTGCCGATTTCAACATTCACTTCTTTCCAATCGCAAGGCAACGCACGTTGCTGCTGTACACGTAGCTCTTATATTGTTTTAAGTATTAACCAATCAGAGGTCCTAAAAGGGCCCGGAATCGGCTCCTGTGAGTATTAAGATGCTTCTTAAATAGACTGAAACTGTACTCAGTCAGTTGCTTTTTTGTGTTTGATACATTGATATAGAGAAATATGCCATCGCAGATCAGTTGCTACTACCAAAATTTTTTTATACCCACAGATTTTAGATGCTCCTCTTTGTGACGACTAGTTTTCCGTTTTCATACATTTACGCCTCCGTAATGGTATTACTCTAGCTGGGTTTCGATAGTGATTTATAACACAGCTGCAACCGGCACGTTTGCAATTCAATTGGATTATCTGTAGAATGTGTAATAATTCGCGCATGCGTTGTTACCCACTAATGCAGTTTCCCCGCTATGTTCTTCAATCGGACGGTCGGACGTGCTGACGAGCGTTTAAGTATCACGTCTGTAACCGATGATAACCAACTAATTTGATTGGTAGTATTTAGTCCGTAATTGGTGCCGTCGGTGCGAAATAACGAGGATTTCGGCCGAGA
>WURV02176088.1:0-30685 GCA_011762755.2 Epimenia babai
AGAATATTTTTCACAATCATGCATTGCATATACTTTATTGGAGTTTAATCTTAACTTATCTAAGTTAATCTTAACTTATCTAAATTATTACAGTAAAATATGGGAAAATTATTAGAAGAAGTGATGGTATTACTGTACTGCGAGAATGTGCTAGATACACATGCTAAGTGCTAAATTAATGTATGAATAGCTATTGATTTCCATAAAAATAATTATATTTCTAGCTACTGCTAATGCTTTAGCAATCCCAATTACTGTAATTAATAATGGTCATTATGATGTCGCTTTCCTTATTGACTACTAGTTTTTAATAAAACTTGTCTAGCGATAATGGTAAGAACCGCCATCAGTAACTATATCTAGGAAGGTTTGTTAACTAATGATATAATATTCTGATAGATTCATCTTTATTACAGTAAGAGGGGTGTGGAGCAAAACCCACTGCATTACTCCGCTATCTTGTGATCATATCATTAAAATAACAGATCAGATTTTGTCATGCAGTAAATTTGGCAATGCACAAATAAGCTACAGGGTCAAATGTACACTTTTGTCTGAGGGTATCGGGGTTGTGAACATACCAAATCCTCTTTTTGGATTGGGAATAAGGTTTTGGGGATAAGACTAGGAGAAAACATCCTATGGGAAAAATGTCCAAAGAGACAAAAGAAAATGTCCTATAAGAAAACATCCCAAGAGAAAATATTTACGCAAAAGGCCACTCTTCACCCACGAGAAGTATTGATGAACAATCATACAATAAAGTATGTCTTTCTGACTTGGTTGAGTGGTAGGAGCATGCGATTCGTAGCCGAAACGTCGCGGGTTTCAAAACGCTCACGGGTCGACTTTTCTGCGATGATCCTCAGGAAGTCAGTTATCCCAGATTGCTGGAGTGAACCCCTCTCAAAAATAAGTAAACGCTTGATATCACCTCTTACGGATGATACATGAGTGTCGAGCGTATTGTATCTGCGCCAAATATAGCTACTATAAACATTCATTGTAAACCGCATCTGAGAGCCGAGGATAACACTTGCGGTCTATAAATACATTTCGAATTATAAAAGATCGCCATTTTGATTAAAGGGAGACAAAATAAAAATAGTTTTAAAAGTTACTGTTCATAATAGTTGTCAGCCTGTTGTATAGATTGTAAAAAAAATTTGTCCAAAGCAAACTTCAGTTATTCAGGGCGAGATGAATCCGCTAAAGGTTTGATGTAGAGATACTAGTACTAATCATTTCATGTATGCCCACTGACTTATTTGGACTAAGATGGCTCAGTAAATGTTTAAAAAATAATTATAATGTCATAGTACCAAAATACACACCGTTCGCATGCAGCTACCTACTGTACAAATGCAGACGTATCTAGTTTGCTTGCTCATTAGCACGTCATTACTAAATACAACTGTCTATTGTGGTCGGCGAAGGTGGCCCACATATTAGATTGAATACCAGCCCTGGGTTGATTTTCGGTTTCGCCAACAAGTGGAGTTTTTCAGGGGAAAACTATCTTAAATCTCCTCTGCCCAAGAGGAGTGTAGGATTTCGCGGTGGAGTGGTTTTTCATCGTGTTCTCTTCCTGACCTTTCGGATGCCGATGACACTGTCTGTAATGGTGCTATCTTTCAGCTAGCTTTTCACATTTTACATAATCATCACGGAGATAGCGGTGGGCGACATGGACAGCATATATTGGAGTTGGTATTCGGAACAGTGGCGTGTAAAGACGTTCGACAACTGTTTATCGAGACTCGGTGGTTCGCACAACGGTGATATCCCCAACATTATTAATGCTAACTATTTCCTTGGTATTCGGAACAGTGGCGTGTAAAGACGTTCGACAACTGTTTATCGAGACTCGGCGGGTTGCACAACGGTGATATCCCAACATGATTAATGCTAACTATTTCAGAGACATCGTAATAATCGCAGTCTATAATGGCTTAGTTATGGTCGTTAAAAAGGTAAAGTAAATCATTTATAGACCGCAAGTATCAGCCAATTAAGGCTGTCATATTCGCTCATATTCACCCGAACACGATTATCGGTGAAGTCTAGTCAGAATCTTGACTAATCTGTGAAGAGTACAGTACTCCACTGGGCTTGGGTCAAGGAGACATGTTCTCGACACTTGAATGAATGTTCAATGGCAGCTATATTCAGCGCATATACGATACCTTCGACACTCGCATACTTGCCTGTCAAAGATGATATCAAGCATCTACCATTTTGGAGACGGGTTTACTCCAGCAATCGGGGATAAATAACTGGAACGAATCCAGTGCTCCTACCACTCGACGAACTACTTCCCATTAGTGGTCTTCATCTCAATAGGTTACTCTCAGCCTTTTCGTATATACGTACACACAGACTAAACGTTATATGTACTGTACATCACACAAGCTCTGAAAATTTAATGACAGCTGAATATTACTTTCTATGCTAATATAGTACATTACACCCGCCAACGCCACCACCGCCGCCAGCACCCCTCTGGTATTAAATATGTTATGCATGAAATGGTTGCATGGTGCAGTGAGACTTGTGAAATAAATGCCCGCGTTTCGTCATGTTTATTGCGACCCGTGTACGAAAATAATCGATGATTTCTTCCACAGAGTTCTTATTGAATATTTCGCTCACATCAGTAGACTTTAATTTTCTGTTCTGTTCAGGAATATTTTCAAGCTTCTCATTCGTCGAGGAAAAATTTTTGTTTGTGGAATAGTTTATCGTAGAAAAGTTATCGGGTCTCCTAGCAAGCGCGAAATTAATTTTGTTAATTGCCTCTGTTGGTTCCTTACAAATCAAATTTGACACCAGAACATTAACAGATCCTACAGCGTTACTGTCTGTCAATCGTTCGTGGTTCGCCATTTTCGACATTCGTTGGTCAGTCATGATAGGATGTGAGTTGATTTTAGATACCGACATAAGTCTTTTATCGCGCACACAATCTCCACAACCTGAATATTGTTTACAGCTACCACACATCTCTTGTCCAACTAACCTTTTCGTCTTTTGGGCGAAATCGTTTTTAGGCGTAATTATAGATCTGTTTTTTACTTTATGCGCGTTGTTACGAAGTAACACAGGGATTCTGGAAGATTTTTGGCACGACAAATTCGAGCGTATGTTTGTCAAATTCAACGACCGAGCAATACCATGTCTGTGATCTGTTCCGATACACATAAAGCCATCATCGCCGTTCATGGGTCGAGAATTAAACTCCGTTGTTCCCGATTCAAAAGCATATTTGGGGTGGTTGACGGTATCTCGGTGGCCAACACATCGGCGCAATTCCATTATGTCGCTTTGCCCGCCTCCACTTATAAGTGTATTATCACAATTTCCGTAGTTTCCACGATTTTCCAGAGCGGATTCCTTTAAACATGTATCATAATGACAATTCATACCATTCGATTCGCACTGAACGGTCTTTCGCTCATTAGCACAATCTACGTCATAACACGCGGATCTTGCGATTATATTGACAAATGAAGTATTATTAGCAGAAAAAACCGTATCTTCTATCTTTGGTGCTTGTTTATTTGTCTGAACTTCAAATACAGCCTCTTTATTCACTACGGCAGTAAGAATATTTTTAGCGCAACAACCATCGTCAGCAGACACGCGGCTATCGTTTACGTTACCTAAAATGTTATTTTGACTACGATTGCGATATTTATGTGCGACTACGTCGTTCTTATTGTTTGTTTCACTTATAGCATATGTGTATTTTTTATTCACATACAAATTGCGGCAATCGTCATTACTGATTAGCTTGGAGACTTTCCCACTGATATTCTTCCGAGTAACGTCCACGTCGGATTCAAGTGTTCTATGTTTTTCATCGAGTAGGCCTACGCAGCTTGGGGAATGTAGTATTTCATCTCTATCGTTACCCCCAGCACTGCAGTGGTCGCCGGCGTCATCACAGCAGCAACCAAGCGGGAAACCGTGCGTGGTACTTTCAACAACGTCTGTTTTTTGATGAAATCGATGGAGCTGAGATTGAACAACGGATACGATAGAATTGTCACTATCAAAATGCAGTTTATATCTCAACGATCCAGTAACAGTGGTACCACTCACTTTTTCATTGGCTTTATTCTGTTCTATCAGCTGCTCTTTGGCCTCATTCATATTGGTTCGAGGATTTACTGGCTCCGAAGCGGACAAGCAAGCATTCGAACGATTTTTATCAGTTGCCGTCGAATCTTTTTCGAATAGTATTTCTGACTTTTGCTGTAATCACTATTAAAAAAATTATCAGCTGGAAATAATAGTTATATTGATGATAGATATTTCGTTCATTATAGCCCAAACACGGATCTTCAATTGGACGGTTTATATCAGTTCAGAAATATCGCGTCCGACCATTGACAATTTAGTTTAATGTGTGAAAACGTCGAAATATGGTGACGTAGTAATACGACATAGCGATTATGCTTGCTTTAGCCGACTGAAAACCTGAGAAACTGTTAATGTTAGACTCAATTTTAACTGATGTGGTAGCTCACAAACTGTATCAATACGATCGGTGTAAAACATTTAACGTTTTAAGGCTCAACTGTGCAGCGGTGGAAATATTTTAATTAATGTACTCAGCTACTATGCAAGTGTGGGCGGGCGTTACCGCACTTCCGAAAAAATCGGCACCAATCCCCTCGGACAGAGATCTGACAATGATGAATGATCTAAGGAATGAATGAAAGGCTGCATAGCAATCTTGAGTATGCCAACCAATAGCCAACCGGCATGTCGCAACGACATCCGTGAGTAAAATCGCCGCTGAGAATGAAAATATCAGCAGTAAACGTTACCTTAAACGAGGCGCCATAGTGGTTTTATTAATAAAAAGAAATACACCGGAAAAACCTTGCCTCTGTTGGGACCAAACCCACTCCCTTCAGATAACCGGTTAGGTGCTTTACCTTGCTACCAGAACCACTAAAAATAACAAAAGGTCCGTTGTGACTTTCCAATAGATATATTCCTATTTACACGCAATATCGATAGATTATATAGATTTGATGTGATGTACCTCGTATCATACACATATTACTGCGATATAGAATAGAATATTGCCATTTCAAAGACGCATATTATGGCTGATGATTTGCAAGACACTCCTGGCTATACGATAAAGTATCGGTGATATTTAGACAATGTTTTGTCATGTCATTACTTAATAGATAATAAAGTCGATAATGATGTCGAAGAGAATGCTCGCCAGCGACGGGGGAGGGAGAGGTTACAGCGTAGCGCAAATGTTGTAGGCGTAAGACTAACGACCAAATCGATCACACCAGATCCAATCGGAGCATGAACGGGCAAAACAATGACGCGATTGTTCGGTAAATAAACATAGTCTCCTCCAATCAACGTCCTTATTGCGTTTCATACCTACAGTTGGCCTGGCTAATTTACCTCTAAAATCATATCAACGCCCATTTAGCGACAATATAACCGTGCTCGATTACATACATCGATAACCGTCAACAAAATCAACGTTGCCGAGTCCAAAACCTTATTATTATATCTTTTCCGATAATCTTATGCATTCTTACTATTAGTTTTCTTGCATCTCGAAAGTTCGCAATCAACCCGGCGGCGTGTCGTTGAAGCGTGCGTCCATGCGCTTATAGGGACCGTTCGATGAGTCAAAATTCAGGTAAGATGATTGTTTGTGTTGTTCCGTTATAATTCACAAAGATAACATCTATAAAACTATATCCGGTATATAGTATAATTTACTTCCAAATCACCAAAAACAAATATCACGGAGAATCTTAAACCCAGTAGGTGACCATATTTGTTTGGGAAATGTATGTATGTATGTATGTATTTATAAGCTTATTACCGAAGTAATCGTTGCGATAGGCCATCCTGGGCCCTTATACAAAGCTAGCCTATTGATGTGGTTAACGCGACAATCTGATTAGCCTCACTCATAAGGGGTGGGGAAAAACACCTAATGTGAAAAACCTACCGAGTCTGGGCAGACAATTGACCCTTTTCCATTCACACCACTAGTTCCAGATGTCTGCATACGAGCTACATATGTCGCACACTCCGCTAAGTCCATGAACTGTCAATGGTTATTTACAATGAGACGTAGAGAGCACGTATAGAGCATCTGAAGCACAGCAAACGTCAGAGGGAAAACAGAACCACACTGCAAGGGCTACCCAGAAATAATAACAATGTGGTTTGGCCAGGGATACTTTCCTCTGGCATAGTCGATGGCATTGTTTCTTATGGCGGTCATCACTCCCCTGTTTTCGTAAGCGCAATAGAGACAATGCGGAGAGCATCTGAAGCTACGTCAGAACTTATAACCATACTGCTAGGACTGCCTAAGATTTTGTCTGGAAAAGACACAGGTTGTTTTATCGGTTAGACCGGAGATCGATGCAGGAGGGGCCGGATTAGATTCTCGTGGATAAACTACTCAACTAGACCCACGCCTCTGTCCTCAAGAGGAGATGGACGATATCCAACCGTCTTCCGAGATATGGTAGTTTTCCCAACCGTAATAAATGGAAATAACCATTATCAGTAGGCTTGGAATTAATAATCACATTCGGTCCCGGTTAGATATAATGACCTACAATACGCGTACGTTACATATACGCTTTCAGACCAATTTTTAGATTGCGATATGTAGGTAAATACAGGGAAGGCTTCTAAAGCACATCTGAGCTCTGTTTCTGGAAATGCATTAGAGCATAAAGTTAAATACTTCGATCTTGGCATTAACGACAACATTGATTAATGATGATGCAGGCAATACTCTGGAATTGGTTTTATTCTTTAAAATAGATTTCCGTTCTACGTCGTATAGCAAAAACGCTAAAATACAGCATAACGTTTTATGGAAGAACTAAAAAAATCTTACATAAAGATACGGAACGACATAGTGTAACGATTATGGAAATATTAAGAAATATTGACTAAATTGCATCGCTAATAAAATTATGTGACCGATGTGACTATCATTGATGCGCTGTCGGACGAATGTCTTCCTAGACTGGAGGCGAGAGCGGAGTTCGTTAGGAGATTAAGTAAAAATATATCACACATGAGGATGATACAGCGATCTTCAACCTTGGTGGTACAGGAATTTGGGCTACGCGACTTGCTGAATGTCATTACAGAGGGGTCTTCCTGTTATATCCCTTCCACGAATATCCCCAACTGTTAAAATCACAATTTTGTTCCTGTTATATCCCCTACTTAATCACTATTGTCTCATTACACGAAGTCAAATTGCAATTACGGATGATATAAAAGTTAGGGTTAGGGTTAGATCACTGTGTTGATAACTGATATGTTAGTTGTGACAAGGCCTGCCTTGATTTTTCCGCTGGGGATATAACAGGAATAAATTTATGTTGTTACAAGCACCATAAAAATGGAGGGGATTTAACAGGAATTATTTTACTTGGGGTAATTCGTGGAAGGGATATAACAGGAATGACCCATTACAGATAAGAGATGTTGGTTGAAATGTTATATAGTCTTGGTTCACCGTATCTATTGTCCCCACTGCTAGTCTCTGTACACACTATATATCCTTTGATTTTTTTCTCTTCTGTTTTCGCTTCCATTTCGTTTCCAATGTATGTATGTGTCACCACCCATACTCTTACATCTGAGGAGGTATACGTGTATACGAAAGCTTGCGCTAATGGCAACCTTTCTTAGAAGTATCACAGAAAAAGCACATGGACCGTTTTGAACAAGTCCAATCACTCGTCTACCGGTCACTATACAAGAGAATGGGAGCTTTTCGTGCTACGTTATCAACGGGTGTGATTGTCAGTCACACATATAATATTGCCTTATTATACCTTAAGCAATTTTATTATGAACCACTTCAATAGAAATCTTTCTCGAAATTTAAGCTCGAAAATTTGGCTCACTTCCCGAAGTGGGAAAGGCAACAAAAATCCCTTGTTTGTGGGAACTCGAACTCCCAACCTCTCACATGAAAGGCCGCATTTTTAAGGACTGCACCACGGGCGCCGACTAATCACTCTCGGGGCTGTTTAAAGTACCTTGCTCAGGCTTAAGATCGTAATGCGGCACGTCAAACGTGATCGTCTTCGTTCTTAAACTAAATCTACGTCATAATAAATCGTAATAATATGTACGTATAAATATAATATATGTGTAATCTCAGATGTAATAATAATACTAAATGCCCACGCGTAGGCTAACAATGGAAGAACTAAGAATGATAAGATAATAATACGAATTTTCAACTTGACCAATGTGTCTTTTCGCAAATCAGTCTGAGCTGCTTATGACGACATTGTCATTGAGGATACAATGATCTAGTAATAGAAAGAAATAATTTCCTTTCCACGACATATTGTTAGGTTGGCCATTTAATCAAATAATTAATATCCAAGTTACATTCCGCAATGTAATTAATTAATATCTGAGAAAATTCATTCACAAGAAAGAGAGCGCGAAGCTCATAGCCGTGCAGGCAACAGTCTTTGAACAGCGTTGTGATTCAAAAAGATTCTCATGCGAGGTGCAGAAGGCATTTGTGAAACTTCCGTTATCGTTCCATTGAGCTAATGTAAATAAAAAAGTTGTATTTGAATAACAAGAAACGTTTAAAATACCTAAGTGTTGTGTTGGTATTTGTTCACTACAATTACGCGGAGAATGACAAAAATTTGGCTTGACATGCCAGTGGCAATACAAGAAAAACTAGCAAGAATTATACTTATCAACTGTTTTAACGTCAATCGCACTTACAGTAGGTAATCGTTAACTCTTATACTCTCGTGATTTATTACAATATTGTAGGTATTAAAATAATCTTTATACCGTAGAATACGCGACGCGACTAGTAATTTTATATTTACTAGAAAGAGAGGTTTCTCGGATACATAGTACTCTCATTAAAATGAATGATAACTTATGAAGGATTACTTATTCGTGAGACAGACTGTCTTCAATACCGCGAATTAATGAATGTCTAGGACATTTGAATTGTTATTATTATTATTTCACTGTCAACGTGAATGTCTGGCTTTCCGAGAATTTTATTCAAAATATTATATCGTCATTCATAGGCTAAAACATTCGTTATTTAGAAACTTACGCGGCATGGACAACTACTAACTGGCCACACGCGAGACACTATTATAAATTTAGTCGAGAGTTGGACAAGAGCCCCAGCAACACAAATCTGGAAAATTTCCCATTCCGACTTAATTTTTGGAGCCGGTTATCTATATTACAGTCTACTATTATTTCAGAAAACACTCTTTTGTGTTTTCGACAGAAAACGCATAAATGGCCCGCTGTCTTTCTAACAGCCTATTGGCGAGTTGGTAACTCAAATATAAATATTTCCATGTATTGAAATAATCTTTGTAATTTTATTATAGGTAATTAACTTACAATTTCATTTAAACACTATAAATTGTACCGGTGACAAGTAAGAAATTACTTGCCATACCATTATGAAGTAGGGTGGATTTAGGGCAGCAAATCAAGAAAAACTCAATTAAAGGTCTTTGACATTTATAGAAATCATTATGATAGATAAAATACTCGCTAGAAGCCGCCTCCAAAATTGTATAGGTACAATCTGACATACATACAAACGGCGCTACGTTGTTTATACCGTTACACTTCTAACAGTGTTTCTAGTAATGAACTTGGCATGTCTTTATATTATGGTTCGCGCAGTAGAATAAAATAGTGTAATCTGCGAACTGTTTCAATTTGTCCAACTAATATGTTTCCGCGAAATAAAAAGCAACAAATAGAAACGAGTAAATATTCGGCTACCATATTCAACCGATCTCCATGACAAAACGTTTTTAATCAACTTGAGAGGTTATAAGGAAGCCATACTCATCTCACAGACTGATTAATGAAGGAAACCCGTCGTGCCTTTATGTCGTTACGTAGGTACTGTATGCTTATGATGTAACTGATCCCATCTCCAATCTCATGGCATTATACTCAATTTTCCTCTAAACACGATACCAATACTCGTAATTGAAATCGCTTACTAATCGACATTTTACGATATTTGAATGTAATATATTAGCGAGGCGCCTATTAAACGGTGGAATCGTGGGTGTCTGTATATGGATATATTCGGTAATTATTATAAATGTTTGATTATACACGAGGGAATAAGTACGAGAAGACTAACATAATAACCTGCTCAATGAAGTTAAAGCGATTTTCTAGCAAAGCACGCAGAGTTTGGTAATCGCGAGATTCACGCCTTACCCATCGATGCGTACTGCAACTGTTACAAGACAATCTATTTTTGGTAATGATTGACATGTCGCTAATCTCTAATTCCCAACCGAACCACTCGACCACTACCGGTTCTCTTAATTTCGTCATTGCAAATGAAGAAATGCCGTGGAGCGGCGAATTTCGCATTGCGCACGACTGGGTCGCTTACGGACGCCCACGCATCTAACGACGGAAATTGGTTGGCAATTCAACATGACTTAAGCTGTCTGCACCATCAGCACGCAATGCGGAGATGCAGCAGGTGGAATTATCGCACGTCTCACCCCAAATACCATATTAACCACTTACCTTATACTTCAATCGGAAATCACTGTTGTTAAACGTTCTCGTACTGTATTTTGTAACTGGGATCCCTTTTTCTTAACCAAACATTCCTGCTTTTTATCTGGTTAAAATCTGAATTATAACATAGACGTATCGAAAAAAATAGAGAAATTTGATGTATTCATAACTATGACATTCCACATCATCGTCTCTAAATATAGTTTAACAAGACAGACGGGGTAATATTATTGGTCCCGCAGATGTATGTCAATGTGACTAAATTCCAACCGCCGGAACTATAGACAATACGTGCCATTGATATTTGGCGATTGGTCTCAGCGACTAGACATACCGCAGTATACGCTCTGGTTAGTCACCGAGAGACAATGGGTTGTCTCGGTGGTCACGACGAGACAATGGCTTGTCTCGGTGGTCACGACGAGACAAGCGCGGCCTCGTACGGCACCGCTAGACAATTCGTTGTTTCATTTTTTAACCACCAGACAATCTGTGTTCACATCGGTCAAGACTGGACGATGGGTGGTCCCACTGTGTACCGCGAGACAAGGCGTGGTTCCGTTAGGCATCGCGAGACAATGAGTACTTTTATTGGTCACTACGAGACTATGTGTGGACTCATTCTTCACCACAATATAATGTATGTTCTCATTGGTTACTATGAGAGCATATCTGTATTATTGGTCAGCGTGTGTGATCACGTAAATATAGAATTAGCGTTACACAGTGTTCCATCAAAGAGAATTTGGTGGGACACAAGAGATGAATGTTTGCAACGATCATTACCTATATAAAAGATACACGCACACACGCAGGCGCGCGCGCGCACACACACACACACACACACACACACACACACACACACTCACACACATATATATGATCAGCCCTCCACTAACATGGTAGTTCCACCGATTTCATTCTGTCCCTCTAGGGTATATCAGATGATTTTTGCTAATACATCAATTACCGTAGCTTTTCACTGGTGTTTTATCTATCGTGTGCGTTCATATTTTTAATTTGCTTAATCGCAGTACAGGCTGGGAGTGCCAATAAACAAAGTGGCAAACCATTAGGCGTATTAGTCAAGAGACCAGCAGTAGTTACAGCCCTGGGGATCGTATCGTCCGTATTATCGTTCAATCGTCACGAAATATTTATTTCGGGTGACAAGCAAACATACCACGCCGACCGTATTAGACATAAAACTACCGTCTAGGCTATTTCGTAAACGATATTATAAATAATGAACATATAACACATGAATAAAATGCCTACTCGACAATACCCATAAATATTCGTGCTTTCAGACTAAACACGTAATATTATGGCATTTAAATAGCGTAGCTCTTTATGGAATACACTATTTACGAACACCCTGTACTGTCTGGTAAGTAGTATCTAGTAGGCTAACTATTGTTACTCGGTAAGTTACAGTCTGTAAATTTACCGGGTGAAAACAGGTAAAGACACGTACCCTCTTCCCTCTCACAACAGCCAATTATAGCTCATTATAAGTAGCTTTCTTAACGGTTTCTTAGGACAAAGATTGTTGTTTTTAGAACAATTTCACGCACCAGACAACATGAATTTTTTTAATTTCATATTTGAAGCGGCCATTTTCATAGATAATAAACAATTAGACACACTTGTACTTGGAGGATTTTCGGTTATTAAAAAATTAAAAGCCGTCACTGTGATGATAATGATGATAATAATTATTATATCCGCTATATTTTTTTTTGTACCAGATGTCAGAATTATATGCACTTTGTAGCAACGCTGCTCCTAACTGACGAGTGGGCGGAGTGTGACGAAAGTTTTAGGGTTTCCCGATATACAGCAATATTTATTTTAATATTAAAAACCTGACCATAATCATAATACGACTGTTTAGCTATCGTAAATGAGTTGATACTGGAAAAGTCATAAAAAGTATTTGAGAGGGTTTGAATCATGTAAACGATGTTTTGTGCTTTCCCATTTATCGTAGTGTGAAAAACAGGTTTCACTCAATAATCGGCTGCTACTACTATTGCAAAAAAATTAATCAGATATAAATGTATCCAACTAAATAACTACACATATATCCTATTATCCTTTTCGGATTTTGCTAGTATGTAATATATATATTGTTTGGGTCATTCATTCATTTCATTCATTCATTCATTCATTCATTCATTTCATTCATTCATTCATCCATTCATTCATTCATTTATATTTATTAATTCATCCATTTTATTTGCTTATTTTATATATTCTTCAAAGTAGCTATTTGGCTTTTAATAGGCTATCTTAACATAGTGAAGCATATACACTGGTGGCCATAAGTTTGGTATCAGTAGGAATACATCACTTTTCGTGTTACAACTACTATATTTAATCAATAGAACAGAATAGAATGGTTACAAAAGTATTACAAATATATTCCAGAATCAATCGTCCGTTTTAATTCCACAATTTTACAATCAATATCTCGTCGGATATCCCTTTCACTTGATAACGGCCAAACATTGACGTGGTATTGATTCCACGAGTTTGGCGCATTTTTCGCGTGGAATGGCCGCCTATGCTTCTTTCAATCATTTTAATAGTTCTTAAAAGTTCTTGGTGCCTCTTCTTTAACTTGCTTTTATATATATATATATATAGATTCTCCATCGGGTTCAGGTCGGGTGATTGCGATGGCCAATCGAGAACCTCAACCTCCCGAACATTATCATTGAATCACGCCTTGACTCAGCTAGCAGTGTGTTTAGGGTCATTGTTCTGCAGAAATATCCACTCGGGGCACATATTGTCATCACCATAAGGTGATGTTTTCGATAAGGTCCACATAGACATTCTGGTCCATAAAGTCATGGATGCATGGAGGGAAGCAGTCCCATTGGCAGAGGAGTAGGCCCACACCATAATAGAAACTCCACCGCCCTTCAAAGTGCCCCTCGAGCACTTTGGGAGCAGCGCCTCACCTATACGCCGCCTCACATGCACTTTGCCATCACTTCCAAATCGGTTGAACTTCTTTTCATAGGACCAAAAAACTCGCTCCCAGTCACGAAAAGTCTACTCAACATGAGCACGTGCCCACTTCAGCCTTGATATCCGATGTTTCACAGAAATGAATGGTTTTTCTTCGCTGCTCCTCCCGCCAGACCTGTTTTTCGTAGTATGCGCTTAACTGGTGTTTTATTTATATTTTTTGAGTGGTGTCGCCTCAGACAGTGAACGATTTCCGTGGGTGTTCGACGTCGGTCTTTCATATAGAGTTTAACTATTGTACTCTCATCTCTCGGGGTCACTTTCTTCGGTCTACCGATTCTGTCTCTATCTTTATGTGCCCCTCTATCCTCCTCCAGCGTCCCAAAAATGTGCATTTTTGACGATCTGCTACAAACTCAAAATGTGACGAATATACACGATATGGGTATTATTAGAAAAGCCTGCTATTTCTCTTCAAAATAAGCCATGAAATATTAAAATCAATCAAATTTTTCTCAGAGATATAGATATTTTCCCGAGACAGGTCAAAATGCCATCGGGACCAAGTTTTATGTTTCTCGGAGATGAATTAAAACAAAAATTATGTAGGCTCTTTTTTGCCACTGACATGTATGTGTGTTGAGAGGGTATGACGGCTTAAGGCCCCACTCCTTCTACGTGGCCTCCCTCCCTCTCTACGCACAAGTGGGCCCTCATCGCCATATTACCTACGGCCCTGCATCACGACGCCAGGAGTTAGCCTCCAGTTATCGACCTCAGCAGTTATTCGGTCTCTGAGTGTTTGCAAGTGTTTGAGGGAGTCGTGTAGCCATGAACTTCAGGAATCCCCAGAGGTAAAAGTCACACGGGGTAAGGTCTGGGCAGCTATTTCGCCATTCCCTGTCATGGTTCAGAGCGATCACGCAATCATCAAAGACTTTGTGAAGACGATCTCGCACAGCTCTGAGACGATGGGCGGGTGCCCCATCCTGCGCCCACCAGATGCCTAAACACTCTCTGCTGCTGAACTTCATAGTTCGCCTCCAGAATAGGAAGGATGTCGTCGTTAAGTGGGTCACAGTATGGAATGTAAAACTTAGTCTCGATGGCATTTTAATCTGTCTCGGGAAAATATCCATATCAAATGTTAATTGATTTTAATTTTTCATAGCTTATTTTAAAGAGAAATAGCAAGCCTTTATAAAGATACCCATATCATGTATATCCGTTACCTTTATTAATTTGTAGCAGGTCGTCAAAAAATTTTGTATTTTTGGGGGGAAGCTCTGTATATAACATCTCGGAAATATCTTACTTACTGTACCACGACTACATTTCACGAGCTTGGAAATCTCCGTGTTCGAGAACCCCTGTTTTTTCAGCGTGGCTATCTTGGCTCGAGTTTCGTGATCCAAGATTTTCCGCGGCCCCATTTCGCCAGAATGCTCTCAAAAATCCTTGTACAATTTATTGACATATTTGAACATTATTTAGGCACCATATTCCGGGACACATGATCGCCTCCAAACAAGAATACAAACTTTTGAATACCAACACACTTGGGTCACCGCAAAACTAACACTGTTGACTTCGATGGCAGTATATATGTATACCCAATTCATCGTTATGCCTAAGTAAGTTGAGTGCCACAGCCGACGCCAACAGGCATAATTGGTGACAATTTCAGCACGTATAATCATTGACTAGCAACCGATACTACTTTGCTATGTAATGGATAATTTGGGATAACATAAAATACAAATTATGTGTCGCAAATATTTAGTCTCTGTGAGCTTTAAACTGTTTCTAGACAATTATAGTACTAAATTATATTACATACATCTGCCTAAAATTACTATTGCTGTTCTAATTCCAATATATAGCGATTTACACCACTGATTGCTAACTTATGGCCACCATATATATATATATATATATATATATATATATATATTAGCCCGCTGCACCATATTGCACGTTGCGTTTTCCCTTTCCAGTGTGAAGACCGACAAGCTTTGATGACATGCGGGTGATCCTAATCAACGTCATCTGGGTAAGGATATAAGTATACTGCCACGTATTTCAAAGTTGCAGTATCAGACGATAGAATTTATGACTACAGCAAGTTTTTTTCTGTGAGCGAGAGAAAAATACTTGAAATAAGAGAGAAAATGTGGACAGGAAAGATAGGTAAAATGGATGGAAGGAGAGAGGCAAAAAGTGAAAAATATAGCGTAACACGCAAAGGGAGTATCGGCTCTTGCATAGACTATCCAAAATTGACATACGTCATTATGATAAAGAGATAAGTAGACATCTTGGACACTTGGGTAAGACTCTAGAATCTGTTGTGTCCAGTTGCCGCTTAACATACAGTCTTCGCCTCCTTTCTCGCATCTCGTCTTTTCGCTCATATTAATTGCCTCGCATGTTAATGAACTGTAAATGCTTTGAGAAGGTTTAGCTCTAAGTAGTACTGGACTACTTTGACGGGTAACCAACTATTTCGTACTTGGTAGAAAAAGGCGGTTCTATTTTTATACCAGACCCGTATTTTGCTACTGAGATTTGTTTTCGTCATTCACTTTTATATGACACGTGCACTGCAGACTTTGCCTGAACGAGCATATTTACGTGTATGAGCGTATAGACATAATTTCAATGGAAAATAGATATAGTTGGAGCACTAACCGCCATCATTCCAGGATTATATAACGCAGGTTACTAAATACTAGTGTGGGTGTGTAAGTAGGTTGATATATCGGTAGGCTTGACCCGTCCTCCAACTTTGTTCCTATTAGGCTATCTTATCGAGTTATATAATTATATAGAAAAAGTTAGAATAATAGAAATGATTTACGAATAAATTCAATTAGTCTCAAAAAGGTGTTACCTCATTTTTTCTCTTATAGAAAAAGGATATTTTATGCAGTATTTTCATTTTGAAAATCGACCATCGATTTTTCAAGGTCGTAGATAATGCTCATAAATGCCAAGACAATAATGAACTCGCATTTGCGAGTGCGGATGATGCGTGTGTCGATGGCGGAGGCACCTCTTTACTTCCATGATTGTTATTCATTCCCGCCTACATTATCCTCATTAAGGTATCAAGGTAACATGGCATTGATCGCAGAATAGAAAGCACGTTTATAGCCGTTAGCCATAGGTGTTCATACACATCAACAAAGAAAATACAAGGAAGAGACTCTTGCCTTTGGTGAAGCCCGAACTTATAACCCCAGACTTCCGGTCTGGTGCTCTAGCAACCGAAATACAATGACAAAGTAATTCATGTGTATCTGATGCCTATTCTTCGTGCACGCCAACACATGTCATGTACCCATTGTGGACATATTTATAAAATCGTCTCGAAAGACCGCTGATAGGTCATCCGTGGGTCACCTCCTCTAGCTACGCTTTGAGAAAATCCATACAGTACTTTTCACATTTTGTCCATAGGATGTTGATGTTAGGTTACAGAGGGATCGGAGTCTTTTAACGAGGTATGGGCATATGAGCGTTGAATTGGTTTTGTTTTGCAGTTCATGCTGACTGTGAACGTACCTCGTCTTGTGCACGGCGTCTACAGGCGTAGACACTTCAGCTTCCGGTCACGACGTCTTCCCTCTATTATCGACGGGGTGTTAACACACGGGTGAGCTATAGTAATCAAGTAATAAAAATACGGGTATCGATTTGAGCTATAAATGGGAAAATCCCCGTAACGATAAAGCTGATCAATGTTACCATCGACGTTACGGAGAACGACGTAAATTGCCCTAATTTACTGATGTTGCGTTTGTACCATAGTTTGTTTGATTCGATTTTGCGTGTGAGAAAAGCAGGTGGGTATAGTTTTCGGTAAAACGATACTTATTGTTTTTTATCCACGAAGGTTATTAGTTTTATCCTGTTGTTGCCACATAGTGCTTCTCAAGTTACTACAAACATGTGATTATAATAACTCGATCACTGTAGATACAATGCTATTCATTCAATACTCGAAAGAGAGTGTGTGTGACCGCGATGCGTTCACGCAGTGTCGATGACGGTGTTGATAATGCTGTCGCACACAGTGGCGTATATATTCTGGAATTTTCGAATTGGTCTCTCAACAAGGCACTACTATCTATATGGTATTAAATTAAAGGATAACCCTTATCAAAGGTTCGAGTTCGAGTTTATATATAAAGGACTGTTATTATAAAGGACTGTTTAGAAGACGGTAGTTAGTAGGGATTGTGCAGAGTCCCAGAAGCACAAGCTGTTATAAGACATAAATAAATAATATGATAGACTACAGCGTTGAGTTATTTCCAATTTCATCTGAGCTCGCAAACATTCTGATTACCGCTAGAGCGTTATAACGCTTTCTCTTCAAAAATTCAACAGTTCACGCTTAACCGTTATAACCATCGCTTTTATTATAATGGCCATTGTAAACGTCTTCCGGCTTAGTGAACTGTTGCCCGTCGTAAGCTCCGATAGTAGGCCCGTGGTATTTTTGTTCAGAACAAGACTGAATGATTTATCATTGATTGAGGAGGAAGTTAAGGTCTTCGTTAAATTGATGTGTGTGGAAAATGAAAAGATTCCGGTAACTGGTGTGTGGGTTGTCCTTATGGCAGATGGTAAGAGTGCACTCGAATCCACTAAATGCTAATCAGTGTAGTATATCGTGCCATCTTATTCGCTCATTGGTATCTTTTTGTTTATACTTACATACATCGCTTAATGTAACAACTCTGTATCCATATTAGTTCCATAATACGATGCATCTAGGCGTTATTCACTGATCGTAATGCTCAATTTTTCGGTGTAAAGCTGCAATCAGATATTCTAAATATCTGTATAACAGGGGACTATGTTATTCTTATAATTTTGTTCTTGCTGCTACGGCACTACCGTAAATGACCAAGGATGCTCCACGTACCTCGCATCTGGTTAGACGCGCATCGACCATGTCCACATTAATTTGGTTAGCCATCTCAGAGAGGTTTGCCGCGTATTATTAGATTAACCGAACTGAATATGATGATAATCATGATAGATATGGTCGTGCATGCGCGGCTGCCTTTTAAGTGTGAAATCGATGTTCAGACTTAGAAGAGTGTGGGAGGTTAAGCCATTAGTCGCTAGCTCGTTCTTACAAGATCATCGGCCCGTGTCATAACACCGCCCTCGCTTTTCTTACACGCTGTCTAAGTTAAATTTCTACCCGACCCATGACGTCACACTATACGTAGTCTGTCTACTTTATCGTGGCATCTCGTGGCATACTGTATGCAAAAGTATGGTGGATAAAGCGCCCCCATCCGTGCGCTAAATGTATATCATTGGAATATTTTAAATATCTGAAAATAAATTTTTGTGTTTTTCCTCCGAAACTTTGTGCCAAGGTACAATACAATAGTTGACACAGCTATCGTCCATAAGTAATAGTATCAGTGTACCTTATCGTTTATACTCTTGAGAGAGCAAAATA
Organism: Epimenia babai; assembly: GCA_011762755.2. NCBI lineage: Eukaryota > Metazoa > Mollusca > Solenogastres > Cavibelonia > Epimeniidae > Epimenia > Epimenia babai. The sequence continues at coordinate 19,073 of WURV02176088.1, forward strand.
CAACATGTTTGCTAGGGTCTCTTTCTGAAGTGCATACCCAATAACTTGCTGCGAACGGTTCTTTGCAATTATAATTACATAAGTATTGGCCAATAGAATCCATTTACTTCGGAAAATATAATAACGGCACAGCGGAAGCAGAAATGCGCGGGGATATATAGCACCCGTTACAGAGCTGATCATTAACATTTCGTGCAACAAATCAAGCATCTGTGCAGGTCGCATTAACGAATGTAATCAGTTCGCTATATTTATAAATGTTTCAGTTGATGAACACACCCCACACACAAACGCACATAATATATAGTTACAAAGAGAAAACAAGCATATTTTTTTCTCAAAATCAACTACACACAAAGGAAAAGCACACGAATGATCGATTTTTCAGGAAACTGTAAGACACGCTGCACTAAAAAATACTACGTAGGCCGTGAGCCTAGGTTTACAATTTCAGTTGCTTAGGCATATCGCAACTCAATTTTTTTATATAAATATCCATCCAACATTTAAGGCGACTCCTGTGTTGTCAGTGATCATAAATACACTTTTACATGTTTCCCCACGTGGATAAAGTTGAATGACATCCTGCGGTGTATTTATATCTTTGGTGTAACAATAAATTATGCGCACAATAAAAACATAAAATAAAAGACCACGAGATATTAATCAGTCAATTAATTCAGTAATTCTGGTCTAGCAAACAAATTGTGAAAATCCGGTCATTTATTCTTATATAAATCAACGACGAAAATCTCAAAATGTCATTCGATATCGGCAACAACCAATTAGGCTAGATTATAATTTCAATATAGCATATACGGTAAATCATGCGATAACCATCAAATAAAGACCCATTTCTCGCATTGCCCTCAGTGAAGCATGTGAATATCCTTGAAGTCTTCTCGGGAAAAAATTTTTATAGACGGATATTTAATATATAGAGTATATTTACTTTTCACATAGCCATAGAGTGTAGGCTATAGCCATGGTGTCCAATCCACATGGTCGCACGTTGAATCTATTTCCTGAAGTGTATTTGTCACTCTATGTCATCGCGTTCAACCATGAATAAAACGCTCGTCATTGTCGCGCTGGTTCTGTTTCGGTATCGATGCTCCTTTCTCTTCGTGTTCTGTCAGAAAAGTTTGTGGAAAACTATATCTTTTGACGTCACCGTGTCCGATTTAGAAAATTGATACGAAATTAAAAACGATTTTACGGCCGTGTTTGGTTTCTTATTGTTAGATAGTGTTAATATTTCTAGACAAACTATTCATTGTTTAGATCCCGTTGACTATTATAGTTGTTACATAAACCCCCTATTGATTTTGTACATATTTTTTATTTCAGAGTGGTGAAGAAAAAACTGCCTTTACAAAAGCGAGAGATCGAAGTTATCGACATTGAGTCGGTGTTCGGTAACAAGAAATGCTGTGGTTCAGTAACCGAGTGGATAAGTCCGCGTGGGGGCGTGTCCAGAAATGGCGAGCTTCTTGAGATCAACAGCGACAGTCGATACCAACAGATCTTTCAGCAGACTCGCTGCTTACCCGAAGTAGAGAACCGGCAATGTCGAAACCTTAGTCCAAGTTTACGGCGGGCATCGCGTTGCGTCCAGAAACACGAGTACAGACTCGCTATGGTGACTCTCTACGATCGACAAAGCGATCCTAAACTCGATTTTTTTCGCATTAACAGCAGTTGTTCGTGTGAGGTCATATTCGAGGCGAATCGTCGATAGACACGTGCGCAGGTATTCTGTAGGTATGGCTAATGAGTGATCAGGTGGGCGAGAATAAAGACGATAAATACGGGAATATGGGAACATGTTGTCAAATTATTTAACAAATACTCAGATATATTTATTAATATAAGTTAATTATCGACGAAATCTAGGTCATTCATTACTTATCTTTATTGCTATTATTGCTAAGAAATAACACATCAGCTTTAAATTAACCACTTAAAATAAATGAACACTAGCAGTATTAATAACGGGTTACTATGAAACAATTACAACGTATTAACGAACTAAACTTATATACAAGGTGGGCCAGAAAAAAAGGAGCAGCGTTTTAACAATGTATGTCTCATACATTTTTGCAGCCAATATATTTCTAAATTCACAGACATATTATATAACAGTGTGATGACATGCAAAATTTCAACGTAAATTAATAATCAACAACAGAATACTACTTTATTATTACATTTGTCTAAAAGTTGACATGATTACGTTGTTTTTCACCAGTTATTGAAACCCATTTTTATTACATTAGCAAATTTAGTAGTATTCTGTTGTTGTTTATTATTAATAATAAAATACTAATATTAAGAATAATAATAATAATAATAATAATAATAATAATAATAATAATAATAATAATAATAATAATAAACAGAATATTACTAAATTTGATAATGTAATAAAAATGGGTGTTTCAATAACTGGTGAAAAACAACGTAATCATGGCAACTTTTAGACAAATGCGGAGCATAGTGATCCCGTCAGCCTAGCAATTCTATACATTATAAAGAAATTTACTGTAATTTAAAGAACCGTTCAATGTGCCCTCCCTGTTGTTGAAGCGAGTCGCGGTCTCTATTCATCAATGGCCTTGTCAATCAATCGCTGAGAAATCATCACCCAAGCATCTACTATCCTCTGACATAGTTGTTCTCTGTTGTGAATCCCTGTTCGCTTGTACATCCGTTCCTGCAATGCTGCCCAGATTCTGTTATCTACCGGATTTAAATCCGCACTATTAGCCGGCCAATTTCCTGGTTCAATGTAATCTGGCGCATTGTTGTCGAGGAACTCTCTCGTTATTATTGCCGTATGTGAACGTGCTCCGTCCTGCTGTAAAACGTCCACATTGTCAGACAAATGAGTCTTACCCAGCTCGGACACGCCCAGCCTTGCTCTCTACATGCTTTAATTGCTGACAAATCCTCTTTACTGTAAGAAGGCGTAATGAAAATCAGTTAAAACTATTTTTTACTATTTTTACTTAATATTTGTGTAGCCTCAGACAGCATGGTGTCAGAGGTATTACTTTACATTTTGTAACATCACTTTTGACGCAGAGACTCAGTTGAAGCTGATATATAATATACCAATATTTGAACAAAACATATTCACAAGAAGTGTCGTTATGCTCTGGTAGATGACCGTCGATTTAATAAATTTTGAACACGGATTTTAGGACATTATTCGGTAATTATAGTAATAAACTGTTATTAATTATTTTTTTATGATGATATTGAACACTGTTCAATTTAATTCGAAAAAAGATATATGATGGATAAACATATCTGTGAATTTAGAAATATATTGGTTAAAAATGTATATATGCTACTCAAAACTTCTTAAGGATCACCCATAAAATAAAAGATAATACACTAAAATATATGTACAATATATTATGGATACAAATGTAATTGATTTGCTAGAGAGTTTGGGTCTTGTGGACGAGTGAAGAGTACATGTTTCACATGTTGACCACTCAAGGCTATAGTAAACCAAGCCCATACACGAGTAGCAACATTTTACTGCACATTAGCTCAGTCTGTAAATGTGACTTGGACTGTTCACACTGAATTTCTAACATTAGAAGTAGTCTTTAGTGGTTGTTAGTTGTACTTTTATCTGCCGGAATGATTCCAGAGACTAAATCGTCGCCTTTTGAGATCAGACGATCTGAATAGAGGGATAGGCATGATCGAGGCTGGCATGTCCCAGCGACATGTTGCTCAGGAGTTGTTTGTGTCACAAAGTGTCATCTCTCCTGCTTGGAATCGCTATCAGGCTACTGGTACAGCCAACAGACGACATGGTACAGGACGTCACAGAGTTACAACCCGTGCACAGAACCGATACATTACCCTTTCCGCTGTAAGACACTGCGCGTCCACAGCTACAACCATGCAGAGAAACCTGAGAGATGCATCAAGAGTTCGCGTATCCACCCAAACCATCAGGAATAGGCCTTATGAATCAGGATTAAGGGCTCGCCGACCAGCTATACACATCGCACTCACTCCGCAGCACAGACAACATCGATATGACTGGTGTCGAGAACATGTCACCTGGACCCAAGTCCAGTGGAGTGCTGTACTTTTTACAGTCCAGGTTCTTTCGAGACTTCACTGATGATCGTGGAGAAGGCCGAATGAGCGATGACCGATATGGCGGCGGCTCTGTCATGGTCTGAGGTGGCATCACTGCCACGCGTCTTACAGACTTCAGTGCCATTGAGATGGCGCGCTAACTGGTGTCAGATATCGCGATGAAATCCTCGACGTGTTTGTGAGGCCATTGGCTGTTGATATTGGTCCAGACTTTGTTTTGACGGATGATAATGCCCGTCCTTTTTTGCCATCAGCGTGAATGAGTACCTTGGGGATGAAGAAATCAACAGAATACACTGGGTCAGCTCGTTCACCCCTGATATCAATCTGATTGAGCATGCATGGGACATGCTGCAGGCTGCTATTTCTGCCTGCAATGAGCATGCTGCAACAGCTCATGGACCAATATCCCACAACAGAACCTGCGTCCCCCAACTCGAAAGCATCCGCCCACTATGTGAAGCAGTAATTGACAGTAAAAGAGGCCACACACGCTTTGTGAAAGAAAAACCCCAACGTTTCTTTGTTTTCTGGAATTTTTAGAATGTTATAATTTTCTGACATTTTGTGGAAAAACCTGTCGACTTTATTTTAAAAATTTGTTAATTTTCGTCTGGAACGATACACATATTGATGAAAAAGTTAGTACCATACCTTTATTACAGAAAATTATCACAAATTGAGAGATATTTTTATGTATGTGGTATATATGGGTGAAGTTTTGAGTAGTATATACATTGTTAAACACGCTGCTCCTTTTGTTCTGGCCCACCCTGTATATTATTCAAATAAGACGTCCGGCCTAAATATATATGTTATCATGAAAATTAGGTTATACATGATGGCATTTTGGGTTATTGACAGTCAAAAACTTGTGTGTCCACTATCCGCAGCGATTACAGCCTGTATTCGTTGCCGCCTTATGAACCTCGCAAACACATCCTGGTCGATGGTCGTCCATTCCTGAATCAGCGCATCTCTAAGTGCGTCTACATTTTACGGCAGTTGTCGTATGTCCACCCGTCGACCCAATTCATCATAGGGATATTCGATGGGTGAAGGGTCGAGGCTATAAGCAGGCCGAGGCATGGTCTCGTATTGCTGCATTCCGATGTAGTCTTGAGTTATCTGTGCTGTGTGAGGCCAAGCATTCTTCTGCTCGAATATGTGGTGATTTATCTGCGAATGGAACAGTGCTCCATTGCTTATTGGTGCATTGGCGAAGTTGTTTTGCTCATGTGAGTCTTCGTTGCTGAAATCAGAGAGAACGAGAGAGCGAGGGAGGGAGAGAGAGAGGGCCCACCAGCATGAGGTCTCCGACATCTTCATCTTGCTGCACGCGAACGATTCCGCACTGCCTGGCCACTAATTCTCGATTGATGCCGACCATGGGTTTTTTTTTTGTCGTGCAAGGGACAGTTTTTGTCCGATGTAGCAGAGCTGGACAACCATATAGCTAACGTCCTTGTTCCTCGGTCTTATACGTGGTCTTACCCTTCGTGGTCTATACGCAGTACATCTAGCGTTGTTATACCGCTTCTGGCGTCGTCTTATGGTTATTTCATCAATTTCAATTCGGACTGACGTTTGACATTCCCACTTCGCGCATACCAATAGCTCTCCCTCTATCATCGTTACTTAGACTTGGAGTTATTGACAATATGACAATACGTGTCGACATTACAATAATCAGGTGTGAAATGACATTATCGTGCCAGCTTACACGTAAAAATTTTAATCAGGTCAACTTCTGTCGACAATGTTATAGGCCGAACTGACTATACTTACCAGTAATAATGAGACATGTCTGAGATATCCTCTTGGTTAAATGGATATTGCAATATATTTAGCCGAGACGTCTTATAGTAATAGTTAATAGTATAGTTATAATATATGCAAAGTAGAGGTTAATTTGAATTTGATGTAAATGAACAAATCGGCAATCTAAAGTTTGTGGTATTTATAGACAAATTCACTGGCCGTGGTAGTGAAGCAGATTTTCCAGACAATGACGTAATTCGAGGTATTCAATGGAATCAATGAAAAATCTTGTTAACGTCTCTCGATAGTTTGAGAAAGAGACGCGTCTGTTTTTGGAAATTGCGTCATCCGGTTTACGCTGGGATTGTTGTTAATGGGAAAATGGTACAATGATAGAATTGCGTCAGTTTTATTGTACGTATAATACATTTGATCGTGACCATATTAAGCGTTCAATTGTGCCTTGGTCTCTTAGGCCTCGTAGATGCCAGCTTTACATTAGCGACATGCGCGTTGAAATGAATTAGCAGTGCTTCCGTACAGGATGAATTGATAATTTACCCAGATGGAACACTTAATGCAGATACAGACACTGAATGTTGAAGAACAAAATATGTCATAGTGTTGTATAACTTTTACCTCTAACATGATGACTACAATTTGAGACGATTTTATTTATCAGACAGTGAAGTGGCCAGGGAAATGACGATCTTCGATGGTCTTATAATGTTCATAAAGACGTGGATGATTGGACAACTTGTGCACTTTTTACGAAAGATTTTTAACTTTTTGCAGTTATTTCATCTGTAGTGCACGCAGAGAACTCCAAATTGGATTCGTTCTCAATAATAACAATATAGTAACTTAATTATTACACAAACTCGGCTCGATAAGAGTTTGTCAGGGAAGCAGATAATCGAGTGGCGAAAGCGCTGGAATCGTAATCGCCAGATCACGGGTTCGAAACCCTCCACGGGTTATGATCCATAGCAAGTCATTCATTTCCAATTATCTCAGATATGGGTAGACACCTGATATCATCTTGCACGGGTGTCGAAGGTATTATATCGACGCTCAATAGGTGGGCGATTACATGTGGGAATTTGATCACCAGTAAACTGATCTCCTTGATTGAACATCTTGCGAGCTGACAGCCCGCAGTTTCGAATGCGTGAGTTGCGGCGGGTAGAGATGATCACTACATCAACAAAAGACAGAGGGCCACCAGTAGGCTTATAGCGCAGGATTTCCGAGCCGAATTCTCGGATGGCCTTTTCGACAACTGGGTTCTTGTTAATATTTTAAACTCTGCCAATTTCAAGAGCGAGACAGTTCTCGCCTAGAACACTATCATAAACTAAGGTCGGAAAAGGCTGGTGCAGCATCGACCATTATGATGGCATGAGACGTAGATAGAGGGCATGTGGGAAGGCAAAAGGCTATCAGTCCATTACGGAGGGAATTGTGGCGCTCATTGCTCATAATAATGGCACTCGTGTGAGACGTCACGGTCTCTCTCAAAACTAAAATGTGCTTTTTATAGAGTTTTACACTATCAGCTGAGTATGACATGCCGAGGGAAGTGGGGGTGTGGTGGATGATCGTTCAGCAAATGCAGGTGAGACAGTTTTAAGAAATGTGCGTGTGTGGCAAGATGATTTAAGTCGTGCTCATCCGAGCTCGAGGTCTAAAGCATAGAAATACCTAACAAATACCTGTTTTAATTGGTGTTTAGTTGCGTGGTTAAATTTAGGTACAAAGCTAATAGGAGTCCATGAATCGCATGTCGTGGGATAATGATGCACTCTTTAGAGGGGGAAAGAGGTTCAGTATGTCGCACGACAAGAAGACCGTCTATGCTAACTGTGGCTATTTCAATGTACCGCTTGACATCTTTAGCATTGGTGACTTTTTTGGAGGGCCGTGTCCCTTGTGTCAAGTGTGCGTGAGCACGGCAGGGGTTGTGGCATTTAGTTTGGGACTGTAAACAGTCGGATTCACTCAAAATAGAATGTTTATATTGCCTGATAATATGTCATTGAGAGTGATTGATCGAACAACGCATTCTTGCACAGCTGATATGAAAGGGCAAATTTGACAGTTCGTCTGCTCACATACAACAGCATTACTGCTTGCAAAGTCAGACGGGATGTTGGCTGAACCGGCTAACTGATGAACGGAAACCGGATATCTGCTTATAGTAGAAATGAAAAGTAGAATGTAGTCATTCTTGGACTGGCCGAAAATTCACCTTTGCAGAGTTTTTCGTACGCTTGCACACAGGGCTTACTATAATTATGTTAACACACATGCACGCATGTGGATAATGTATGGGCCGAAGTTTTTAACAGCACAATCTATGCCTAGTGCTTCAATCTCGCAGGGTAACCATGTTACTTGGTATCGTTTTAGTTTTGCGCTAAAATAGCCAGCAAGGCGAGGTTTGTCATTATGCATGGCGTATAGGGTAGCACCTATGCCGTGTGCCTTGACGGATCCATCAGTGACAATCCACAACTGATACTCTCTATGCGGTATAAGAATGGTTTTGTGGCCAGGAAGAGAGTTTTGAGCAGCTTCGAAAGCAGAGATTGATTCATCAGACCAGAGAATCTTGTTTTGAGATTGTTTACCAGCGCATAAATGGTCAAAAGGACTAGGAATAATGCACAGTTTTGTAAAACACGAGAGAGCATTCTTAATGTGTCAATGAATGAGCTCATTGGATGGACGTTCACAAGAGGATAGATGTAACGATGTGACTGTCCGAAAACCAAAAAGTGTCATGTCCGCTGAAGATCATTCCACATCCGGTTTTTGCATGCATATCTAAAAGTACCTGGAAATAGCCAACATACGACATCTTCCCCTTTTTATTATGCTAAGTCAAATTACAAGTCTAAACGAATAGGGACCTTAGGGATTCTGCTACTATGTCGAAGAGGGACAGGAGAGGTGTTATGATTTGGACCAGGATCTTCAGGTTCTGGCGTGGCAGTATTAGGAGTATTGGGAGACGTGGGGATTATAAGTTGTTGCGGTTCGATGCGTGCATCTGTCAGGGTTGCCTGGGGTTCCTGGGGGATTGCTTGAATGTGTTGGCGGTTTTTCCTGTATTGGGCTTGACCTCTATCGACTATGTACGAGCGCGGGGAATTCGCTGTTCGTACGACTGTGACCGGGGAGCTCCATTGCTTTTCTTGCGGCGACTTGATACGTACGCGTTGACCAACATTGAGATCAGGAAGGACCTTTACTCCATGCAGCTTGTAGTTTTTTGCATACGCTGCCTTGGCCCGTGCGTCATTGGCTCTCACCATTCTGTCTCTTGGCCATTGCGGTTTTAGCTTTACTGGATTAACCGGAAGTGTAGTTCTCAGCTGGCGTCCCATAAAAAGCTGAGCTGGAGTGAACTTGGTTGCGCTATGGGGTGTAGTACTGTATCTTAAGAGTGCCATCATCGAATCTTTTTGATCAAGTATGTGCTTGGCTGTTTGAACTGTTAGTTCTGCTTCCCCTTTGGCTTGTGAGGATTGAGGGCTTGTGGTATTGTGATATATATCATAATCATTAATAAAATTTGTAAATTCCACAGAAGAAAATTGGGGGCCATTATCACTTACAATGGTTAATGAGAATCCGAACCTGGCAAAGATACACTTTAGGGCTTTTATCACAGCACTGCTGGTAGTGGATTTGAGATCAACTATTTCTATGTATCTAGAATAATAATCAACAACAACGATGTATGTTTTATCGTTATGCTGTAGAAGGTCAGTGCCAATCTGTTGCCGAGGCTGCCCAGGTAGCGAAGTCGTTTTCTAGTGGTTTATGGGATTGACTTTTTCTGTGTAAATGGCAGTGGGAACAATTTTCAACAAATTTTGCGATTTCTTTGTTTATGCCAGGCCACATTGCGCTCTCGTCAATGACTTGGCGACACTATGTCACACCGGAATGACCTAAGTGAATACGCTCTAAAATATCTAATCTCATGCTAGGAGGTATTATCAAACGACTATCAAATAGTATCAGGCCATTATACACAGACAGGTGTGATTGAGGATCAAAGTATGGCTTACATGACTCCTTTACATCGGACTTATATCTAGGCCAACCATTCTTTACGTACTCATGCAAGTCTTTCAGTTCATCCTGCGTGGCATGTCTAAGTTTCTCTAATTTCTTATCAGTTACAGACCAAGACATATGAACAGAGTCAATATGCCTAATTACTTCATTAACGAGGGATACGCCGGATGTATCGTGTTCCGAAACAGACTCCGGATCCCGCGATAGCGTGTCCGCAATGATTAGATCTTTTCCAGAAATATACTTAATGTCTGGATTATATCGCATCATGCGGATAAGATATCGCTGGCACCTGATCGGGACACGATTCAAATCACGGGCTGCGATTAATGGGACTAAGGGCTTATGGTCAGTGTACAGTTTGAAGGTGGTTCGTCCATCCAAGTAGCGATCGAATTTCTCGCATGTCCACACTAGACCGACGTTCGCAGTCACTCAATGAACGAGAGCAGGAGGCAACTGGTTTCCACACCTCTCCGTGACGTTGCATAATACACCCGCCGATACCATAACTACTGGCGTCGGCAGTAACACACGTAGGCAATGCCGTGTCATAGTAAGCAAGTACTGGCGCACTTGATATTACTTTTTTCGCACGATCAAACGACGCTTGTGGGGCGTCCCAACACCAGGCGGCATCTTTTCGGAGCAGCGCGTTCATTGGTTCTAATATCGAGGCGAGATTACCTACATAAGGAGCCACATAATTAATCATACCCAAAACGCGCTTCAGTTCAGTTACGTTCATCGGTGCAGTCATTGCATTAATGGCTCTGACACGATCCTCACTAACACGAATACCATCTTTCGACAGACACTGACCGAGAAGGGTAACTTCTTCCTCTCGGAAACGACACTTTGACATATTTAATTCAAGACCTGATTCATTCAGTACGCGCATCACCGTTTCGAGTCGCTGATTATGTTCTTCCATTGTGCAGTCATGGAAGAATTTCATCGACATAGACTATACACCCGTCCACGTCTTTCAGAAGTTCCATCATTCGCCGTTGGTATATTTCGGTGGCGGAGTTTATCCCGAAAGGTCAGCGTTTGAATCTGTACCTAGAGAACGGAGTGATAAATGTTGTAAGGCGCGAACTTTCCACGTCAAGTTCCAACGGCTAGAAACCACTGGCAGCATCCAAGGTGCTAAACACACGTGCACCACTCAGCTGACCAATCAGCTCTTCTTTTGAAGGTATTATGTAACGCTCGAGCAACACCGAATGGTTTAAACGCTTGAGGTCTACACAAATTCGAACATTCTCATCGCTCTTAATAACTGGAACCATCGGTGAACAGCAGTCCGTAGGTTCGGTTACCGTTATGACGTCAGTAGGCTGCATACAGTCAAATTCGGCTTTTATTTTAGGTAACATGGGTAACGCGATTCTGTAAGCAGTCGTGACGCAATGGGGTTTTGAGTTTTTGACTAATTTAATATGAATTGGTTTCCCTTTAATTTTGGCATGGGGGCGTAAATTAACGTGAGCGTCCACTTCGTTAATCCGTTTAACAATCCCTAGCACATGCTGGTGTCACGACGTAGCAGATTATTTGTTATGCCACTTGCAACAAACACACGAAAATCACTGGTTTGCTGCTTATACTCCACGTGAGCAATAA